>JARYGA010004693.1:0-104679 GCA_030545235.1 Helianthus tuberosus | reverse complement strand
TGCTATTTTTAAAAATAATCTTGAAAAACAGATTGAAATAAACTCTCATCTTCAGAAAATCATTCGGCTTGAAAATGAAGTTGAAAAAGCTCGGATTAAAATCAAAGAGCTTGAAAAGAAATTGAAAGGTTTTGTGAATACGTCATCAGCACCAGATCTTATATGTCCAAAACCAATCAATTCTGTTCCAATAAGTGACAATGTCACAAATTATGACAAAGTCATAATTAAAGATTGTGATGATAAAGCTGATGATGAAAAAGAGAAAAAGAAAATATTTTTGGAATTAAAAGAAAAATTTAAAGAAACTGTTTTACATTCGACTGAAATAGGTGAATGCTCAAAGCAAAAACCTGTTAAGAAGAAAGTAGAACAGAAACAAAAAATAAAAAATTCAGAAAATTTTCAAAACAACAATAAAAGCTCATTAGTTCAATCATCCAATCAAGATAAAAAACCACAAAAATTGAAAAACCAAAACTCACAAAAAGTTGGTGATATGTGGTGCAGGTTTGAACACAGTGCTTCAAAGATAAATCCAGCTTTCAGGCGGAGTTCTGATTACCACAAAGCCAGACAACGTTACGATCTGAGCGTTTGGTGCGAAAATGGTGAATGGTACGATAATAGAGTGTGCTACACTTGTGGTGTTCAAGGACACATTGCTGTTAACTGCCAGAATCAGTGGTTTGAGACGAGGAGATGCTATAACTGCCAAATCAAAGGACATATTGCAAGAGATTGCCCAATGAGATCAATAGAAAGATCGAGGGCTGAATCTCAGAAAAAGGTGACAAAATCAGTCAAAGTCGATGAAAAACCCAGAACACAGAAAAAACAAGAAGTGAAAGAACCGAAAGTGAAACTTTCACAAGGGCAGAAAGATCGACTGAGAAAGAAAAGCAAGAAAGCACGAGAGTATCTCGAAAGGATTTTGTCCTCGGATACAACAAGAAAATCAGATAAAAGTTCTGATAAATCGTCTTGCTCTCCAAAGAATGACAAATCAAGCAAAACGAATTCATCAGATACAAATCTGAGGACAGAATGGTGTGTGAAGAAAGAAAAAGTTTATGGAAATGAATCTGATTCGTCAAAATCAGAGGAGCCACAAGTTGAGCTCAAAAGTGAAAATTCAGTTCCGCCAATGGATGACATCAACTTTCCACCATTGCAGACTGAAAATTTTAAACAAAAAGTTGGTAAAGTGAAAAGTTCGAATCAATTCTATTCTGAAAAGAAAGAATTCGATGTCGAAAAGGCTTTTAATAGCAAAGTAAAAAATATTTTTGGAAAAATGGTCGAGGGTAAGGTAAGTGGAGTTAAAGAATTTTATGAATAAAAAAGGTATGTTCAAAACACTCAAGGACCGTCAGGCTTGGGTGAATCTCTTTAACTGAAAAACCTGACTTGCCGGAACTCCCAGGTTGGTAATTGGGGAGTAGGAATCGGCATCTTTCTTGAAGAAATTCACAGGTTGGTAACTGTGATATTTCGACTTATAAGTGGTTAATCAAGGACATTAAGTTGTACTTGATTTAACTATCTTACAAGTAGTATGATTGTTGGAAGTTGTTTTTGTGATAAACCTACAAGTGGTTGAAAACAGTGTTATGAATTAAACCCCATGTTTTTGAAATGGCAAACAAAACTAATTTTCTGGAAAAACCATTTTGATTAAAACAAACTTAAGTGTTTTGAAAACATAATGGGAAAACAGTTTATTGTCAGGGGGAGTTCTGACTGTTTATGCCAAGTGGATGGCGAATTGAAGTGATTCGATATCATGTTGTCACTTTATCTGTATAGTTTGTTTTCAAATTTTCTCAGAAAATCAAAATTGAAACATATTTTGATTTTAGGGGGAGTAAAATTTAAAAAAAATATAGAAAATTTGAAAAATGCCAAAAACATTGAAAAATTCAAAATGAGTTTGGTTGTGAAAAAGAGGAAATGATAGTAAATCAGTTGGACTATCACAACATGCTAAAGAAATGAAATGTCAAATGTGATAAACGGTCTCACTAAAGATGTGACGATAGGCTCAGCTAGACTAGTAGATTTGCGATAACGATATAAACTTAAATGAAAAAGCCTAGTTCTAGTGGAAAACATGGTCGAAAGCATAGTACTTAGTTTTGTCCTTCTTGATTGTGTGCCTACTCAGTAATCGCTGATTGTCGAAAGACATAAAACTGGTTAAGTCTGTGAACTTTCACAACTTTGCTAAAAAGTCGCTGAGATTGTGCATTTCATTTTGCAAAGATTTAAACTTGTTTTATTTCTTTATTTTGTTTAAGCATTGGACATCCTCTGCGTATACGTGAGTATCGACCTGGATGTTATTGCCTAAACGTTCTGCTTTATTTTCTTTGGTGTTTCGTTTAAGCTTTGGACCTCCTCTGTGTATACGGAAGTATCTACCTGGTGGTTAAAGCCTAAACAACTTCAACTTATTTTGTATTTCTTATTTTGTTTAAACATTGGACTTTCTCTGCGTATACGGAAGTATCGACCTGATTGTTAATGTTTAAACATTCTGCTTTGTTTTCGCACAAATCACAGTTGATGAAAGTTTAAAGGCATTACTTGAGTTAGTGTATTGCATGATGAGGGGATATGCTGAGATCGTGGGGTCCATAAGAATTTAGTGCAAAATTAATATACCCTAACGTATCGGTAAGCATTTTGAAAGTTTTTAGATTAAGCTTAAGAGGACAACTATATCGTCAATCAACGTGAATCGTTTAGAACTTAATATGTTTAAAGCTTAACGGTGCTAGTGATTGGTCACATAAACTGATATGATCCTCTTACACAAACTCACAAAAATAGTCTGTAAATATTTCTTTACTGCATTTCAATATTCTTCTTTCTAGAAGTTTATTTTTTATTTGAAAATCCAAAAATATTTTAGACAACTAATGTTGATGAGCTGATTTTCAAAATTTCAAGTGCTAAACAAGATGAACTGGTTTAGGAGTGTGTGTGCTAAATTGAATTTTTTTTTGAATGATTGCATGTTTAGTTAATCAAGATCATTAATTTGAACTTGATGTAACTATTAATGTTTGGTGAATGAATGCTCTCTATTAGTAAGTTTTTCAAAGTGATATAAATAAAAACTTATGTTTTGGGTAGAGAATGTGCAGGAAACGTTGAAAAAGCTAGGTTTCGATTCCCGAAGGTTAATGCCAAGGTTTCAATCTTAAGCTACAAATTCCAGACTGCGATCCTGGAACAACTTAAGGGGGAGTCTGTTAGCAAAGGGGAGTTTGAAGAGTGAAAGAGTTAGACTTAGAGTCTGAAGATTAGCTAATGATGGTTATTGAAGAGAAAGAGAGAGTTTGAAGGATGCTTAGCGTCAAATATTCTGGAAAGCGTGAAGACTGATTAAGACTGAAGTTTTGACGTACTAAAGTCTCATACTGAAGACTCCGTCAACATCCAAGGGGGAGACTGTTAGTGCATATGTCTGTTGACTCCGTCTTATATCGAGTCTAGGTTTCGTTGCGGATCTAAACATCGTAAAGAAACGATCAAGTCCCTGTGAAGACCAAGACTGAAGACTCCGGATATATCCAAGGGGGAGTTTGTTAGTGCATGATGTCTAAAGCCTTTGTCTTAAGTCTAGGGGTCTAATATGTCAAGTTATGTATAGAACAAGGGTTAGATTGTAATTTTATGAAGTTGTACATGTCTGGTAGCTTGAAATGACATGTTGTCATTTCAAGCTAACTAGCAAGTTTCATGTTAGCTTGAAATGAACATGTCATGTTCAAGCTAACTAGACAGCCTATATATAGGTGGTGTTTGTTTCTCATTTGGCACTGATCCTTCAAGTTGTAACCGAACTGCTGCCGGATTTTCTGAGAAATATTAATAAGAAACAGTGTTTAAAGTGATATTCTTCTGTTTTCTACTCCATTCTCTTTGATTCTAAACTGTTTAAGTGTTTCCGCCACTTAAATAGTGTATATTAGCTCAAATTGACTCATTTGATCGGTCAAATCGGTCCTACAGAACACCCCAACTTAGAGCAGATTTTCAGATCAAGTGTGAAGAGAAAAGTGAGAACCCCTTGCTATTTATAGGAATCATGGAGCTCTAAGATCATTCCACTTGTAAAGAAGGATCAATCCAAGCCATACATGTGGGAACATGGTATTGAAATACAATGGGAGTCGAAAACCCGCTCCACGTATTGCAAAAATTGCATAAAAACCCTTGAATTTTGACCAGAAAGCTGAAAATAGAATTCTGATCTGGGCATGTTGTCACGCTCTGCATAGCCAGACCCTAAGGTCTACGCGGCCCGCCTAGTCACTTTCAGAAACTGTCAAGTTTGGTCCCTGCAATGCGTAAAACTTGTTTTCGGTTCGTTTAAGTCCCGTTAACCTCATTTCAAGGTTCTAAAATGAAGTTAAAGTATAGGGAACTTAAAATATGCTCAAAAAACATCTCGGATGTCGGTTCGTTTGGCCGTACGATTGCGTTGTTCGGTTAATTATGACGAAACAAGAACGGACGCGAAAAACGATCCAAATTACGCGATGAGTGGAATTTTATCATGCCAATCACTAAAATAAAATATTTTAATGATTACATAAATTTTTGGATGTCTGAATATATTCAGAACGTAAGATATGCGCGAAAATGCAAACTTATGCACTTTTTGACGCTTTTAGTCCCTGTTGATCAAATAAGTTTATTTTTGCGCACCAAACACCTCAAAGCTAATTCTAAGCTATGTAAAGGATATCTAGGGCATGTTTAACTTATGATCAAGTTCCAGAATGTTCGTTACAGTACGAATCGGCATACTTTCATAGTTTGTCGAAATTAGTCCCTGTAAGCGAATAAACTTGATTTCGACACACCAAACCATCCAAAACTTATTTCTAAGTTATTTAAAGGTTATTTAAGGTATGTTAAGACTATGTTACTATTCTGGAGTGTTTTTCGTGTTAAACTGATTACGTTTACGCAACAGTTCGCGTATAACTTTCTAGAAAGCGATTTAGAGCTCGAAATCGAACGAGAATTGATATGTGCAAATGATACACATATTTATAAAAATCCTAGTATGAAACACAATATTTCATTGGTTTGGTATTTGTATGATGGTTGTAGTGACACAGGTGTCACAGAAAGCATCTTCCTATTTCGTCCCCCAAGAATATACAATGCCCTTCTGTGTTAACGAGGTAAGAGGTTGAGCGATCTTTGAGAAATCCTTGATAAATATGCGATAGTACCCAGCGAGACCGAGAAATTGTCGCACCTCCGAAGGATTCTTCGGTGCCGCCCAATTTCAGATAGCATCAATTTTTGCAGGATCCACGTGTATCCCCATTTCGTTAACAATGTGGCCGAGGAAGTGTACCTCTCGAATCCAGAAGTCACACTTAGAAAATTCCGCGTAGAGTTGCTCCTTCCTCAGGAGTTCCAAGATAAGCCGCAAGTGTTGCTCGTGGTCCTCCTTGCTCTTAGAGTAGATCAAGATGTCATCAATGAACACAGTAACGAAATCGTTGAGATACGGTTTGCACACGCGATTCATGAGGTCCATGAAAATTGCTGGTGCATTAGTTAACCCGAATGGCATAACCAGAAACTCATAATGGCCATTCTGTGTTCGAAAAGCCTTTTTAGGAACATCCTCCTCTCGGACTCTCATCTGATGATAGCCCGATCTTAAATCGATCTTCAAGTAAAAACTTGACCCTTGCAACTGGTCAAACAGATCGTCGATGCGTGGTAAAGGATAACGATTCTTGACTGTCACCTTATTGAGTTCTCGATAATCTATACATATACGAAAGGACCCATCTTTCTTCTTCACAAACAAAACTGTGGCTCCCTAAGGCGAAGAACTGGGTCGGATAAAACCTCTATCCAACTGTTCTTGGAGTTGGTTTGACAGTTCCTGCAACTCTCCTGGTGCAAGTCGATAAGGAGCACGGGTTATCGGGGCTGCTCCTGGTGTAAGGTCAATCTGAAATTCTACCTGACGGTGTGGAGGTAAACCAGGGAGTTCTTCAGGAAACACATCGGAAAACTCACGAACAACTGGAAGGTCTCCGATCTTCCTTTCTTCAGACTGAGTATCAGTAACCAGTGCTAATGCGGCAGGGTATCCCTTTCGTAGACATTTCTGGGCTTTCATGGCTGAGATGATGCCAACCACATCACCACTACGATGACCTTGGACCGACAGAGATTCTCCACTGGAGAGAGGGATACGCATGATTTTTTCTTTACAGAGAATTTCCGCTTAATGTTTAGACAATCAGTCCATACCAACGACCACATCAAAACTCCCAAGAGTAACGAGGAGTAGGTCAATATCGAACACTTGACCCATAAGATTGAGTTTACACCCAAAAAGAACATGTGAAGCTTCAATCAATTTGCCATCAGCTAATTCTACTACGTGTTTGGTTACAAGAGGCGTAGGAGTTAACCCTAATAGATGACTGAACCCCAAAGACACATAACTCCAGTCGGCACCAGAGTCGAATAAAACAGAAGCAAAAAGATCATTCACGGAAAACGTATCAGTCACGTTGCCATCATTCCTAGCTTCCCCAGCACCAATGGTGAACACTCTTCCACGCGCACCGTTCCCAACATTGTTCCCATTGTTGTTATTCCCAGTGTTGTTGTTATTGTTGTTGTTTCCAGCATTCTGATTTAGTTAAGGGAAATCGCGCCTGAAATGACCCTCGTCACCACACTAAAAACACCCCTTACGATTTCCCTGATTCTGCTGAGGTTGCTGCCTCTCCTGTTGCTGTGGGGGTTGCTGCTGCTGCTGTCTTGGGAGTGGGGCCCTGTGACAACCCGAACTTTCAAGGTTAGCTTTGGTTAATCAAATTTCGCTACTATTCGTGTCCTACCATACGTCATCATTGTGTCCACGTTCCGTAAACCTGTTAAACTTGTTAAATTATATTTAATTAGTATGATTAAATGGCTGTGTGTTTGCTACCTAGAAAATGATAAATGTTTGGATTACGTATATGTGTTTATATATTCAGTTACATACCATGAGTATATGTTTGCTTAGATGGTGTTGCATAATAAGTGACTACAACCTCTTGCTCCTCGCCTCATGTTTTACCTCGCCCCCTTTGTATTCCGAATGTTGAGCCCAAATCACACAAGCCCAAGCCATTATTACATGTGTTAATTGACTTACTCTTGGCCCACATTACTTGGAGTCTAGCCGAGCCCGCATCTGAGCCCACATATACACGCACCAATTTTATAGAGTTGTGTATGTTGTTATGGTAATCCCAAAATTCACTCAAAGCACCTAACCCTAATATTTTCCCAATAATCTTGGACGTAGAGGCAGCCCCTTCTCTCTCGTAACCCTCTCTGCATATAATCATCCGGTTGGTATGTCTCCCCACCATACAATTTATATTAGTTGTTGTATTGAGATTATGTATAATATGTGAATATGTAGGTGCGTAGACTAAGCATGATCCTAGGATGAATACATGAATCATATTATATTCAGGCATGTGTTTTTGTGATAATTGGATTCATAATTTAAATTGATGTAACAGTAGCAGTGACGGTTTAATAGGTTAGCACGTGATGGTTGCACAAAGAGGATAATTTTGTATAAGGAATTGGCGGCCCATGTGGGTGTGTTTGTAGCCTTGATCTAATAAAAACCATGTGCATATCCTAATGATGTTGTTCATTAATAGTCAAGGGTGTTATGGGTATTAAATAAAGGCATGATGTTTTGCATGTGGAAGTTGAAATCTGTGTGCATGAGGAATTCGTTTGGCACAATGTGAGGTTTAGAGAATTTTATATACATGTTGGGCACTAATATAATTAGACAATTAGTGGTGATGAGAGTTCAAAGGCACTAGTGGGCTGCCAAGTCGTGTTAGTCTTGTATATTCGCGATACAAAATTCTTGTGACTTAAATGATTATTGCATGTTATGCGATAAGGTTACAATTTACAACTTGTAGAATATGAACTAGTAATATGGATTGCACACGAGTCAAGTATTCACTATATAGAGATACGGTAGATAATGATACGGATAGTTGTGATACTGCATGAATTCTTGTTGTGGCATGTATGTTTACTTGAATGTGAACCGAACCACTCGACAAGCACTATGGCATGATATGAACTTGTATGATGAATGCAACTAAGATTCGGATACTTGCTATGACTAGTTTAGTGACATATGCAATGCTTGTTTGCTACTTGAATAATGTGTGCGACAAATACGTGTATTATAAGTGTGCAAAACTAACTGTCTTTGGTAACCACGGTAGGGTTTGGTTGACCAACTGGGAACACGTGTCTTAATCTTACCGAGCAAACCACAGGTGAGTTCACTGCACTTTTCTAAGCATGCGTCCCGGTGGTTTGGGACATCTGGTAAACGTTTCTAAAGGGAATACTGGGTAAACTGTTATTTGGGATGTTGGTTATTGAACACAGAATCGATCATCTACCGTGTTGCCTGTAAGGCAATGGGGTAACTAGTTGATAGCGCTATTAGGTTTGACACCCTCACACCGGGCCGTAAGGACGGGCGTGATCTAGTTACCTGGACATCATTACCAATGCTTGGTTAGGGGCATTGGGGTTGGGCACACTCCCAGGTTATATTGGGCACACTCCCATGGTATATATTGGACACACTTCCAGTATATAAGACTCTCCTACGTTAATAACAATCCCAAAACGAAACGATGAGTTGACTTAACAGATATCTGGTAACTACACACGTTAACAAAACCTTGAACTCACCAGCGTCGTCTGACACACTTGTCTGCATGCTTGCAGGTCGCTAGAATTCGTGACGTGGACTTGCTATCTGGGAGTGCTGGAGTGGTCATGGATCGAGGCTCTTGGATTAACTTATAAGTGAAACATTGGTTTTGAACATTTACTACGAAACAATTGTTAAACGATTTACTATATGCTTCCGCTACACAACTCTTTGGGAGTAACCCTATGTTTGATATTTTCTATTGGTAATTCATGACATGTTTTATTTAAATATTTATCATTGGTTCAATGTGATTGGTGGCTCGAACTCTGATGAGTAACACGCCTCGCGGAGTTCCCGCAGGTGGTATTTTGGGGGTGTTACAGTTTGGTATCAGAGCCACTGGTTATAGTGAACTTGGTTTTAAAACGTTTTATAAAACCAGACTATAACCGAACAAGTTCTGAATACGACCATGACACTCAGCTCCAGACTGCAAGGTTCGTCTCTCGTATACTCGTGTACTGCATAACTAGTGAACACTTACATATGATATTGCATGTGATTGCACGTTTAGCACAACAGTATGAATTCCTGTATTACTTGCATGTGTTATATGACTGATAGGGTGGTATTTCTCTAAACATTCGTGACTCACGTTTCGTAATGCTCTTTGTCTGCTACTTGAGTTTGAGGAACCATTTGACATGAGTTAGGAGGAGCTGAGATGAGCATGCAAATCACAATATTATTGTGGGTGCACACATAATAATAGTGTGGGGTGCATGTGAGTCCCAGTGAGGCTTAACAAGTGAAGAAGGGGTTCTGCTCTGTTATTTGATCAATGAGAAACATAACAAATTTATAGGAGTCATAGCAGTGATTGTCTCCTACTCGAATGTGACCTTTTCACCTCTCTGAATCCTTTCGTATCTCGATGCTATCGAGTATTACTTGAACGCCCCTCTGAACGCCTAGCGAACCGCGTAGAATGTTAGGTTCTTGTACAAACGTCCCTGAGTTGGATGTTGCAACGTCAAAGATTGGTTATACCTTTCTCACTTCTCATCGTATGCTGGAACTCAATGAATTGGCGCATTAGATCCAGAAGTGCGATCACTTCTACAGCACTCTCGCAGCAAACCGTGTAGTATTTAATCAGCTTAGAAGATCGATGGACAGGGGGATGAGCGTAGTACTTCACCGACCTCAGTATTTGGACAACTCTGATTATCGGCGACGAACACCAGTGAATTGGCTTCAATCGAATTCCTAACCCTAGTAAGCGGCTTATGGAGTCGACCCTTACGAATCAATCGAGACATAATCGATGACGATTAACTGTAGAACGGAATGTATAACCGCCCGCACCATGAGTAGTGCCTTAGGACGTGGCACGGAATGTGAAACAATGGACCCTGTTGGTGAAAGGACGCCGGACACCATTACAGGCAACAATGTTGGGGGCAACAGTCGCGGCAACAGTCGCGGCAACATCAAGGTACTTGTAATCCTAGCCTACAGCATGGAAACAAAGGTGACTTCGAAAAGGATTGACCGTGGTTCAGTCAAGGTGACAACCACCAAGGGAACGACGGCAGAACTGGAAATTTCTCGTAACGAGAAAAACACTGGAAATAATGCTCATGGCAGGACATTTAGGATTGGCATAGGCAATGCCAGGCATAATAGCAACACGATAGCTTGGATGCGTAGCTATCCGCTTCGTCACTGATCTGCTTGCCCTGACGCTTCGTGAAACCGAACCTGATGTGGAATCGGCTGATGGCAAGTCAAATGGAATCTCATATGTTAGTTGGGATGCAAACTCGACCTTATGGGGCAGGTATTCGACACCGACCTTCCTTCTACTACCCTTGATGGCTACAATGTAGTAGTTAGTGTTGATTGGTTACCCAGAACTCGCGCGGATGTACCCAGTGAGGAGAAAATTTTGTGTGTGGAGAATCTTTATTTGTTCTAAAGCGTCAGAGTGGTTCAAGGGTTAGCATCAATTCAACAATGAAGGCCAGTAGTGTCCACGGGAGGATTACATCACTATGTCAGCGCTCGTTACTGATGTTGAGGCTAAGGAAAAGAGGATCGAGAATCCACCAATTGTTTGTGACTCATCTTAGTGTACTATTCAAGGAACTTTCAGCTTTACTTCCGCAACTGTTAGTCTGAATTTCAGTTGATCTCACGCCAGAGGCAGCTCCGAATACTCGTACTCTTACCGCCTTGCACCGGGAGGGTTGCAATAATTGTATAAGCTACTTCGAGAACTGTTGGACAGGAGTTTTGGCGGACCTAGTTTTCTCTTTGGGAAGCCCCATTTAAATCCGTGAAGATAAACCTTTTCGTATGCACACTGATTATCGAGAACTTAACAGAGTGGCAGTCAGGGACCGTTTGCCCCGACCATGTATTGACAACTTATCGACGAGTTGCAAGAGTCAAGCTTCCATTCGAGGATTGGCTAACGAACGAACTATCATCATACAGAAGTCCAATAGGAGAATGCTCTTAGAACGGCACATCAAACGCAATGCGGCCAGTGTGACTTTGTACACCATGACCATCGAGAAAATCAACACACCTGCAGCTTATGGACCACAAGAATCGACCGTGTTCATTGATAACGTTTTGAATCACTTCCAGGAGAAAGGAGCACCACGAGCGGCATTTGTATCTTATTGTAGAGCTCCCGAGGGAGGAGCAACTCCATGCGAAATATATCTAAGTGTGACCTCAGGATAAGAGAAGTACACTTTCTAGGTTGCGTACTCAATGAAGTGGGGATACACATGGGCCTCGCTAAGGACCATTTTAGTGTAATTGGTCGGCACTAAGGAGTCCTTTGGGGTGACAGCAATTTCTTGGTTTCGTTAGATACTATCGCAGATTCATCGGGGGATTTTCAAAGATTACACAGTTTTAACCTCTTTAGCACAGCTGGGAGCTGTGAATTCTTGGGAAACAAAACAGGGGAACGTCTTTTCAGATTTTGAAACCCAACTCTGCAATGCGCTGAGCATCGCTTCTACCCGAGAGTACTGATGATCTAGTGGTATACCATTACGGTATGAATCAGAGTCCCAATTACACGCCGATGCAACCCGAGAAGGTGATGGCTTATGTGATGGTTAACAAGAAGAATAGCACGACTCATAACCTGCGGTGGAAGCCATGGTCTTTGGATTTAAGTTGGAGGCATTACTTGGACGGTACCAAATGCACTACTTAGACCGATCACAAGGGCCTCCCGTATACCCTTGTTTCGAAGGAGCTAAACATGTAACAACATCGCTGGATGGAGCTATTGGATTATTACGACTGTGAAACCTGAACAAGCACGAGCTTTGTAACTCACTATCGACTCTAGCATACCCGATCAGATTCGCCATGTTTACACCGAAGGGCTGAAGGAAGAGAATTTTCAAGTTGGACCCATGCGGGGCATGGAGGAGCAACTTCTAACAAGTTGGACGATATTCGCTACTTCATGGAACGACTACGGATTCCACTGTACAACAATCCAAGGGAACTTGTGTTGAGCGAAGCGCATTGGCCACGATATTCTAGTCATTTGGATGTTGATGGAATATATATATATATATATATATATATTAAGATCTAAGGGTCTTGTACTAGCAACTGGGCTTGAAGGCCTACACAGCGAAGCATGTAAACGACGTGTCAGTGATCAGAAGCACCTATTTGGGGATTGGAACAGACTGCCATGGATTCTATCACCAACCTGCTTACAACTCGAAACAGAAACAATATCACCTGGGTGATCGTTAATTGTCTCACGTTACAAGCACACTTTCTTGCAATCGAGGAAACTGAGGAGTATTCACAGCTGTGAATGTTCCTCTGAGAGAGGCGGCTATTAAGCACAAGGTGCCAACTCCTGTTATCTCTGATTTTGATCTATCCTTGATTCATATCAGGCAATACACAACACCCTTGGCTCACGTCTAGACCTGGCCATTGCTTATCACTGAAGGGCAACCGGACAGAGTGACGAACCATCCTGTCACACGAAGACATGCTGCGAGCATGTGCATGACTGACTTAGAAAAATTGGGAGGACACATACCTTTGGCTGAGGTCTATCGTAGCTGTCATCATTCTAGTATTCAGACAGCTCTGTTTGAAACATTACTTGAGCAGTAACGTTAAACTCCTTGTTGGATTAGAGTAGGGTGACAACCTAATCATAGGTCTAGGACCTGTACTCAAAACCCCTGGAAAGATTGACCAGATCTGAAATCGTTTGGCGGCAACGCATGTTTGTCAGAAAAGCCGATAAGCTTAGGAAATTCTGGGAGTTCGCTGTAGGCGATCATTTCGTGTTGAAAATCTCGCCCTGGGAGGGTGCGGTACCCTTGGGAAGCGTGGCAAGCTTAATTCATGTTACGTTAAGTTATTCATGATTCTGGAAAGAAGCGGTCATATCGCTTACAAACTCGAGCTACCTGACGAATTGGGTAATGTACATGATATCCTTTATGCCTCGAATCTAAGGCAGTGTTTGTTCGATGGAACGCTTGTGATACCTTTTACTAGAATCTATGGTTAACAACAAATTGCAGTTGTCGAGTAATCTACCTAAAACATGGACCGAGAGGTCAAGGTGCGTAATCATAGTCGTATCACGATTATGAGAGTTCGTTGGAACTCCTGATATCATTGGCAAATTTCGGGACGAAATTCCCTTTCAAGTTGGGGATGATGTGGTACCCGGGGAAAATCCACAGTCATCCTGAGTTAACATCTTGCTGTTTTGGTTTATCTGTCAAATTTCGGGACGAAATTTTTTTCAAGTTGGGGATGATGTGACAACCCGAACTTTCAAGGTTAGCTTTGGTTAATCAAATTTCGCTACTATTCGTGTCCTACCATACGTCATCATTGTGTCCACGTTCCGTAATACTGTTAAACTTGTTAAATTATATTTAATTAGTATGATTAAATGGCTGTGTGTTTGCTACCTAGAAAATGATAAATGTTTGGATTACGTATATGTGTTTATATATTCAGTTACATACCATGAGTATATGTTTGCTTAGATGGTGTTGCATAATAAGTGACTACAACCTCTTGCTCCTTGCCTCATGTTTTACCTCGCCCCCTTTGTATTCCGAATGTTGAGCCCAAATCACACAAGCCCAAGCCATTATTACATGTGTTAATTGACTTACTCTTGGCCCACATTACTTGGAGTCTAGCCGAGCCCGCATCTGAGCCCACATATACACGCACCAATTTTATAGAGTTGTGTATGTTGTTATGGTAATCCCAAAATTCACTCAAAGCACCTAACCCTAATATTTTCCCAATAATCTTGGACGTAGAGGCAGCCCCTTCTCTCTCGTAACCCTCTCTGCATATAATCATCCGGTTGGTATGTCTCCCCACCATACAATTTATATTAGTTGTTGTATTGAGATTATGTATAATATGTGAATATGTAGGTGCGTAGACTAAGCATGATCCTAGGATGAATACATGAATCATATTATATTCAGGCATGTGTTTTTGTGATAATTGGATTCATAATTTAAATTGATGTAACAGTAGCAGTGACGGTTTAATAGGTTAGCACGTGATGGTTGCACAAAGAGGATAATCTTGTATAAGGAATTGGCGGCCCATGTGGGTGTGTTTGTAGCCTTGATCTAATAAAAACCATGTGCATATCCTAATGATGATGTTCATTAATAGTCAAGGGTGTTATGGGTATTAAATAAAGGCATGATGTTTTGCATGTGGAAGTTGAAATCTGTGTGCATGAGGAATTCGTTTGGCACAATGTGAGGTTTAGAGAATTTTATATACATGTTGGGCACTAATATAATTAGACAATTAGTGGTGATGAGAGTTCAAAGGCACTAGTGGGCTGCCAAGTCGTGTTAGTCTTGTATCTTCGCGATACAAAATTCTTGTGACTTAAATGATTATTGCATGTTATGCGATAAGGTTACAATTTACAACTTGTAGAATATGAACTAGTAATATGGATTGCACACGAGTCGAGTATTCACTATATAGAGATACGGTAGATAATGATACGGATAGTTGTGATACTGCATGAATTCTTGTTGTGGCATGTATGTTTACTTGAATGTGAACCGAACCACTCGACAAGCACTATGGCATGATATGAACTTGTATGATGAATGCAACTAAGATTCGGATACTTGCTATGACTAGTTTAGTGACATATGCAATGCTTGTTTGCTACTTGAATAATGTGTGCGACAAATACGTGTATTATAAGTGTGCAAAACTAACTGTCTTTGGTAACCACGGTAGGGTTTGGTTGACCAACTGGGAACACGTGTCTTAATCTTACCGAGCAAACCACAGGTGAGTTCACTGCACTTTTCTAAGCATGCGTCCCGGTGGTTTGGGACATCTGGTAAACGTTTCTAAAGGGAATACTGGGTAAACTGTTATTTGGGATGTTGGTTATTGAACACAGAATCGATCATCTACCGTGTTGCCTGTAAGGCAATGGGGTAACTAGTTGATAGCGCTATTAGGTTTGACACCCGCACACCGGGCCGTAAGGACGGGCGTGATCTAGTTACCTGGACATCATTACCAATGCTTGGTTAGGGGCATTGGGGTTGGGCACACTCCCAGGTTATATTGGGCACACTCCCATGGTATATATTGGACACACTTCCAGTATATAAGACTCTCCTACGTTAATAACAATCCCAAAACAAAACGATGAGTTGACTTAACAGATATCTGGTAACTACACACGTTAACAAAACCTTGAACTCACCAGCGTCGTCTGACACACTTGTCTGCATGCTTGCAGGTCGCTAGAATTCGTGACGTGGACTTGCTATCTGGGAGTGCTGGAGTGGTCATGGATCGAGGCTCTTGGATTAACTTATAAGTGAAACGTTGGTTTTGAACATTTACTACGAAACAATTGTTAAACGATTTACTATATGCTTCCGCTACACAACTCTTTGGGAGTAACCCTATGTTTGATATTTTCTATTGGTAATTGATGACATGTTTTATTTAAATATTTATCATTGGTTCAATGTGATTAGTGGCTCGAACTCTGATGAGTAACACGCCTCGCGGAGTTCCCGCAGGTGGTATTTTGGGGGTGTTACAGGCCCTGCAATCCCTAGCCATATGGCCCACCTTGTTACACCTGTGACAGACTCGGGTGCACGGCCCATGATGATGATAGTTGCACTTGTTACACTTAGGTTGCTTCCCTACGTAAGAGCCCTGATTTGAATTGTTGCTCTGGTTCTGATTAACAGAAGATGACTGGCTAAAACTGCGGTTGCTACCGGTGTCTGGCTTCTTCTGTGACTGAATCGAGTTGGACGACTTGTCCACATCATTCCATTTGCGCTTGCTATCAGCAGCAGGAGTAGTAGCTATAGAAGTAGTAGCAGTAGTAGCAGAAACACGTGGTGGTAGCGAGCCACGCTCCACCTCCTGATCGGTAATCTTGTGACCTAGACGTATGATACGAGGCAAGTTGTCAAGATTTGCAGCAGTGACCAAACTCTTGACTGATGGTGCTAAACCTTTGATGTACAATTCGATTCTTCGGGGTGGTGGTCGTGATAAGTTAGGACACATATTTGCGAGCTCATGTGACCTTTTTGTATACGCTTCAATTTCGGACCCTTCCATCTTCAAATTGTAGTACTCGTTCTCAAGCTTCTGAATCTCGTCATGAGGACAGTACTCCTCTCGCATCAACTCCTTGAAATCATCCCAAGAAGTTGCATTAGCCATTTTGATGCCCAACATCTGCACCTGGGCATTCCACCAAGTTAAGGCACCATCCTCCAATGTGCCTGTAGCATACTTCACCCGGTCCCCCACGGGATAGTTACACATAGCAAAGACTGACTCAACTATCTCAAACCAATGGAGTAACCCCACAGCTCCTTTAGTCCCACTGAATGTATGTGGCTTACAATCCATGAACGTCTTAAACGTGCGAACAGGCGGATTGTTTTGATTCACGGGTTGACCTAAAAACGAAAGAGAGTACAACACACGATTAAAATTTGTGTATGCAACACAGGGATAAGGAATAATTGGCACATTTCGTACCAGCCTGATAAGCCGCTAGGGCTTTAGCCACACGAGTGTTGATCAGGTCGGTTAATTTGGCCTGAGTCATAGCAATGTTGCCACGCCCACCATTACGTCCATTCATGATTCTATATAAGAGAAGGGAAAAGGTTAAAGGTCGGAATTGAGTAGGAGTCAAACATCACGATGACTTCTATAGACTACCAAGTTTACATCAGAAAACAGAGCGGAACCCCTTTCACACTCGTTAAGCATCACTGGGACTCACATGCACCCCACATTATTATTATGTGTGCACCTATAATAACAATGCAATTTGCATGTTCATCTCAGCTCCTCCCAACTCATGGTAAAAGGTTCCTAAAATTCAAGTAACGAGACAAAAGACATCATAAAACATGGATCATGAAAGTCAAGAGGAATGTCGCATTGTGACTCTATCATCCACATAACATAGGCAAGTAACACATGAATTCAGTCTGTAGTGCTAAGTGTGCAATCACATGCACCATCATACGTAAGCGTACACTAGATATGCTATGCAATAAATAAACGAGTGACGAACCTTGCAATCTGGAGCTGAGTGTCATGGTCGCTTTCGAAGCTATTCGATTATAGTTTGGTTTTATAAAAGCGTTTTAAAACCTAGTTCACTATAACCAGTGGCTCTGATACCAAACTGTCACACCCCCAAAATACCACATGCGGTGACCCCGCTAGGCGTGTGACGTACCAGGATCTAGCCACCAATCACGTTGAACTAACATCAAGTTAAAAACAAAGTTTCCATCTATAATGATAAAACATTCATACACATAATCCAAGTTTAACATGTTCAGCGGAAGCAAGTAGTAAATCACTGTTCAAACGTTTCAAAAACCAATGTATGTGAAATCAGTAAACAAGTCATGCATATCCAAGCAGTGCGACCCATGACCATTCCAACAATCACAGATAGCAAGATCCTTGTCCATAGTACCTAACGACCTGCGAGCATGCAACAAGTGTATCAGACAACGCTGGTGAGTTCATAGTTTACAAAAACGTTAGTTACCAAGTGTTTAGTTCAGTTCATTAATTATAAAGTTGATAATAACTCGAGTACCGTACAAGATGGCTTCCAGATTATTTTGCCCGTCCCCAATGCCCCCTATCTAAGCATTGGTCATGATTGAGGTCATTAGTTCACGCCCGTCCTCTCAGGTATGGTGTGAGGTTGCCAAGCCTAATAGCGCTATCAACTAATACCCCATTACCTCTTAGGTAACTATTCAGTATAAGATGGGACTTAGGGTGATAGGAAATGAGTGTATTATCTAACATTTCAATTTTTACCCAAATGACTTATTCCTCTCAGGAATACCCAATGATTGTCCCACCCACCGGGACGCATGCTCAACAGGAATGAACTCACCTTTGATTTGCTCGGTATGTTAAGTTACCCGTCCAAGTTGGTCAACCAAAACCCTACCGTGGTCACCAATCAACATCAGTTTTACAATCAATCAAGTTACTTATTTCACACAGTTTGCATCTATCACAAGATCACGTTACATAGCATATCAAGTATTCTGTTATCATAATATCATATAACAGATGGATTCATTACCCACACAAGTCAAGTCAAGACTCCCATATCCAGTTAATATTACTATCATGCCACAAACAGAGTATCACAAACTCAAGTGTCCATAACATAAACTTCATCACTGGTTTACTATTCCGCCCATCTATCTCCTCGGTGAAGAATCCAAGCGACGAAGGACTATCCTTTGTCGAGATTAGTTGTGACGAATCATCTAACCTTCATCGAGACTAGTTGTGATGAAGCATCTAACCTTCGTCGAGACTAGTTGTGATGAAGCACCTAACCTTCATCGAGACTAGATGTGACGAACCATCACCATGGTTCGTCAAAATCAGTTAACGACGCCTTAATCACATAACAACAATTACACATTTTCAGCAAGATCAATGGATCAAACAATAGTTATTGCACACATTCAAGCAAACCCTATATTGTTCATCATCAGAACCAATAGTATCACAATACTAACATTGAAATGCAATATCATGGATTATCTTAAGTCTTATTCATATATCATCACGATTCCAACCCAATCACTAACATTCTCATTCACATGTAATTCAGGCTATCAGTTTCATTATCCAACAACTACATCATGAATATGAACGTATTCATCGAATAACAATATTCAGATTATCAACCCTCATCATACAAATCCTAGATTTGCAATATTATTAAAGAACCCTAATTCACATAAAACCACAACATCAGAATTTCATCGAATAACAACGTTAGACACTAACCATGATTAGATAAATCGAGATGGAAAAGCTTCAAGATTCCCTAACTGCCGTCGCACAGAGGATATGAAGAGAGGACTTTAGGGTTTGTGTCTACGTCTCCTGGTTATGAAGAATTATACACTTAAACTAATAGTCAGGCCCACTCTGGGCCACGAACTAATCTGGGCTGAAGTCTTTGTTCGGCGAAGTATCACCCGGCAGCAGTGGCGGAACTAGAACATAAATTCAGGGGTATCCCAAAAATTTTTTTTTTACAGTGCAATCATACAATATTAAAAAAAACAATAAATAAATAAAGTAAAAAAATTACCTAATAGATTTGTCCTCTTCTTTTTTTCATAGCTTGAAATCGTTCCATCACATCGTCGTCCTTTACTTCACAAAAAAAATCCTTTTCGACCGCACAAACCATAGCATTGTTCAAATATTCTTGGCCCATTCGATTGCGTAAATCCGTCTTGACAAGCTTCAATTTCGAAAAACATCTTTCAACGGTTGCCGTTGCAACCGGTACAAGCAAAGCTAACTTAACTACCCGATAAACTAAAGGACAAGAAATATGCGTTCCCGTTTCAACCATAAGACGCGCAAGATCACTTATTCCATTCAAGTTGTCAAAGTTATCATCATCGCTTATTGTGTGACGAAATGACTCAATATCACCCAAAAGAGTCCCTGTTTCTTGTGTAGTAAAATCATCCGGGTACATCTTAGCAAACGCCAATATCTTCGATGGGTCAAACTTAGAAAAACCGTTAGAAGGATTTAAACCCGACATATTTTTTATCAAAGTAGTTGTTACCTCACTAAATCGACTTCCTAATTCTTGAATTTGCATGTCTAAAACCTCATTAAAAATGTCAACCTCAAAATGATGTCGATTTGTAATGACATTCTTTCGGTTTCTTGGGTTACCATAACTTTCCGACATGTCCAACATTGTAATGTTGTATTTTTGACAAAAGGAAGTCACTTTTTCCAACATCGGTTCAAACCCATTTTGTCTTAAAGCATTTAATGCTCGTTTTGTACCATTTATCAAGTTGGCCGCTTCTAATAAATCTTTACCTTTTTGTTGAAGGTGTTTTGAAAGAGCATTTGTGTAACTTAATATATCTCCCATCAAATGCATATAAAAAACAAACTCGAGTTTTTTAAAATACGATAGAATACCTTTTGCATTTGTTCGTTGTTGACTGCAATCTCCATCTTCTTTAACATATTGGCTTCTTTAAGAGTTATAGAATACTTGCTTTATGCTTAACTGGTTGCTTGCAAATAAATCATCAATGGCTTCTTTAAGAGTTATAGAAGTCGTGTCTTTCACATGAACAATTCCGATTAAACTCTCTCTAACAGCCCCAAGTTTATCAACAAATCTAACAACAACAGCCAGTTGCTCCTTTAAAGAAACATCACTAGATTCATCTACCAATAACCCAAACACATCATCTTTAATTTGTGCACAAATGCTTTTTGTTACTTCCTTTGAAAAGCATTCAATAATCTCCTTTTGAATCTTTGGCGATGTCAGTTTATTGTTCTTTTTTGCGTTCCCTAATGTGTACTTTCCAATTTCCGGGTGGTTAGTACTAATCAAGTTTAACACCGAAAGAAACATACCTTGAGAATTAGATTCTTCCGACTCATCATGGCCACGAAAGGGTAAAGAGTTTTCTAAACAAAATCTAGCACTCATAACGGAACCAAGTAATCGATAATAGTTTGTAATCATTTCATCTTTAGTCAACTTCTTCATATTCTCATCCATATGTTTCTTTTGATTCAAAAGATTATGACATTTTTGTGCCGCCTTTAAATGATGACTATCAACATTCCCAACATGTTCCTTTAATGACCCCTTTTTACTCCAATCACAAAAACCTTTAGAACTAGAAGACCATGTATCTCTTCCGCCTTGATTACCAACATCTTCTTTAAACAAGTAACAATATAAACAATATACTTTGTCTGCTTTGATGCTATACTCTAACCAACTACAATCATTAAACCAACTAACAACAAAACGTCTTTTTTTTCCATAACAGTCTTTAACGGGAAACTTATGACTACGAGGTTGAAAAGCCCCTTTAACAAGATATGACCTTCTTATGTCATCTATTTGATTTGGGTGATAACTAGTAATAGGTGGCCTATCATGTGGATCCGAAGGAAGATCATTCAAATCAATAATACCTCGTGTTGTTGGAATTGAAGTTGTAGGATTATCAGGGGTGTCCTATGTATAAAAATCGAAAAAAAAAAAAATTTTTACACTTCTAGTAAAAAGTTGAGCCGTAGCCCGGGCTCCGCCCGACAAGCCTTAGGGTCCGCCCCTGCGAAACAAACCTGTTGTTATTCGAAAATCGAAATCGAAATCGAAACAAGCCTGCAGTCGGACTGTCGATTGTTCAGTGTTCGAAACAAGCCTGCAATCGTAAATCACTAAATCGTATGATCTGATTCTGTTCTGTTGCATGTTGCCAATGCCGTGTTCCTCTCTGATCGTAAGTCTGACGTTTGATATGCCGCCCAAAATAATCAGTTGGACTTTGGGCTATTATTACTTAATTGGGCATTTGGGCTCATGAGCCAAGTGGGCTAATATAATGGTCTGCATTTGAATGTTACTAAAAAATCTTACCGAATATAATGGTCTGCACTTAAAACCTCTAATATAATGGTTTATTATTTTGTAAATACTAGAACTACTAGGCTTATTATTTTGTAAAAAAAAATTTGAGGGGTGTCCTCGTACTTGTTCAGGGGTGTCCTATGTATAAAAATCGAAAAAGAAATTTTTTTTTACACTTCTAGTAAAAAGTTGAGCCGTAGCCCGGGCTCTGCCCGACAAGCCTTAGGGTCCGCCCCTGCCCGGCAGAGGATCAACCTTCGTCGAGGGTTGATTGGGACGAAGACTCAATCTTCGTCGACTTAGGTTTGGGCAAAGAATCCTAACCTTCGTCGACATGGGTTTTCATTACACATCAAACAATAATCAACAAACGTATAACAACCAAGCATCAGAATACTTTAATCATTCAAATAAACTACACGCGACACCACCTAAAACAAATTGTAAAACAGGATTGTGAAACAAGTGATGCGTATAGGAAAGACCTTAAAATCTCGGGTTGTCACATCATCCCCAACTTGAAAGAAATTTCGTCCCAAAATTTGACAAGTAATCCAAAACGGCAAGATGTTAAATCAGGATGACTGTGGATTTTCCTCGGTTGTCACACTTACAGACAACCAAACTGAATTTCAAATAAACGATTTGGTTTAGAAGATATTTGATGTTTGCGTTTTTTTGGCGTTTCTAAGACGAATGGTATATATTAAATATGGCGTTGGGGGTTTTGTGTGTTTTTTAATTGAAGGTCTGAGATGTATATATAGGATTTTTTTGGCGGGATTTTATTATAATTAAGTTTGGCGTTTTATATCTAATGGCGTTTTTAGTTAGAATGGTGTGTGTTATTTGTTTTGGCATTTTATTTCATGAGATGGCGTTTTGTGTGGAGAAGTTAAAAAGCTTTTTTACCCTTAATGAAGCGCGTCCATGTAATAAAATTGATGTTATTTACGAAAATGTCACCGCACCAATCTAGTCCATAGATTGTTTTGATCGGACGATTCATAAGCGTTCTCACCGTTCTCACACTTTCCACCGTTTTCTCTAAATCCTGACCCTATATATATATATTCAAGATATAATTGTTAAAAATATATATTTTTAACATCGTATATATGTTAATGTACGTGTACGGTATCCTTTTGTTAGTGTATACTTCAACAAGTGTATTTGATTACATTACTATGTATTTGCATATCTTATACGTGTACGTATACCGTATTTATACGTGTACGTATACCGTATTTATACGTGCAGGTATAGCCTATGTATTTGTGTATTTGTACGTTTCATCATTGGGGTTTATGTATAAATGGGCCCAGCCAAAATAAATTATGTATAAATGGGCCTAGCCCAATTAAGTTA
This sequence comes from Helianthus tuberosus, assembly GCA_030545235.1. Taxonomy (NCBI): domain Eukaryota; kingdom Viridiplantae; phylum Streptophyta; class Magnoliopsida; order Asterales; family Asteraceae; genus Helianthus; species Helianthus tuberosus. The sequence continues at coordinate 81,484 of JARYGA010004693.1, read as the reverse complement.
TGTAAGTGGGCCTAGCCCAATGTATTATATGATGATGGCCCTAGTCCAATTGATGTGTTAATGGGCCTAGCCCTGTGTTATGTTATAAAATGGTCCTAGCCCATTTTATATGTTAATGGGCGTCGCCCGACTTATTATATAAATGGGCTTTTATTAGCCCATTATAAATCCAAGTATTCTTGCATTCCCACAAGTGTATTTTGAGCGTATTTTATACGTATTTGTATGCGTATATACTTTTATATGTGTACACTTAGTGAGTTTTCGTCTTATACTTTTTGGAATTTTTAAGCATTGAAATATATATTTTCAATGTCTAAAAATATATTATTTTTAGAGTTCGTCGTAGGAGTCGTTAATATGTATTTTCTCGTCGGGAACGCCCAAGTATCGTCCGTGATAGGTATCCACCCCGTGTCGTGATGATATGGCGACACGTTTATTCCGTTAGGACGTTAATTTGATATTTCGCGTCGGTTTTTGGTTATATGTATATATTACTTTTGTCCATAATATAAGGTTATATAACGATTTTCCCGATGTCCGATTGTCCGTTGTCCGCATTTCGTGTCAAAGTATAATACTATAACTTTGTTCATGTATTTATTTCCTTATGTATTTTTATACTCGTTCGTCGCCACGTATTTGGAGATTGTTATGTGTAGTGTATTTGTATTTAGTTAGTATTCTTCCTAACTTCTAATACATACACATAATTGTACACAAGTATTTATACACATAAGTTGGTGTATTCTAATTATATATATATATATATATATATACACTTATAAAATTCCAATTTCACTTTTGATAACTCATTTTAACTTAGGAAAATTATATAAGTATCTGTAAAAACTCTTCGTTGATTAAGAATTAATCCTTGCCATTAAGGTTTGTCTAATTTCGATTAAGGTTGTTAATCATGATTACCCATGTTAATCACCCCGTTAATCACACTTTAATCACGATTAAGATCTTAGAAACTTTTGCCATAGTTTCCCCTAAACTATGGCGTTTTCTACGTTTTAAAAACATATTTTAACCATGTTTAAGCCCCTTAGTCACAATCAAGCTCAATAAAGATAAAAATCCACTAACTTTGCATGTAATATTTCACACATAACCAACCTCATATTCCATGAACTTTATATATATATTATTAACTACACTTTTAAAAAAAATGTCACTTTTATATCTTTCTAACAAGATCATTTAAATCTTCATATTTATCATACTTTATAACCTTGATCTTTCATTTAAACAACTTCTTTAATATACTTTTCAAGATCATCATAGTGTAACCCATGATTTTTAATCTTTATAAAAGCTATATATGTTGAAAAATTACTTTTAAGTTGTAATAAACTTCATGGATCATAAGGATGACAATCTTGTTTAGATTTAAACATCAGGATGTTTAAATCGTCATTTTTATTCAAATTCATACAAGATCATCATACTAAATAACCTACTTTAACAATAACCTCATGAGTATATAAACTAACTAGCACTAAACAACTTCATCAACACATAATATAACATTTTTAGTATACTTTTAAGTTGTGTTTAGGGTTTTAATCTTTGATTTAAGTTAAGTTCAAGATGAATAACATGTACTTTATGAATCTATATATCATAAGAAGCTTAAAAATAACAAGAGATGATCTTACAATTTTGCAAGAGATTAGTGAGTTCTAGGATGAAGATTAGGATGGTATAAAAACTCCAAAGTAACCTCTAATGCTCCTCCATGCTTGCAAGTTCCTTAGATCATCTTAAAGTGGCTTGAAATGGTTTAGAATTGGTTGTAAATCAAGTGAAAATGGATGTTGGTGCACAATGTTTGTCGCCTACGTCATCAGTCTAGGTCGTGTCGTTTACGTGTAATAGGTCAAAAAGTTAAGTTTATATGTATTGAAAGCCAGTTCGCACGAACTGAGGTTAATGTGTCAGGTCGCACGAACTGGGAAATGTCCAGTTCGTGCGAAGTGAATAGTATATCTCGTGCGAACTGGTTGCCCTATAAATAGGGGTGTTGTGTTTTTCATTTGTAACTTTTCAGAGATTTTGTCACGAAGTGCTGCTGAAATTCTCTCTGTACCTGAATGTCTAATATCAATGGAAAACGTGTTTAAAGTGTATTTCTCTGCTTCTACTCCTATTCTAACACTGATTCAAGGTTGCTAGTCTGTTTTCGCCTTTCTAGTGACTCATATTTAACTCAGACCGACTCGTTTTGATCGAATCTCGATCCTACAAGTGGTATCAGAGCTCAGGATGAGTCAAATTTGTTGAAATCAGTGTTTTGAATGGTTTAGAACTCTTAACTTCTACTCTTTCTTGGATTTTTGGACGAATTCATGGACAAAATGGACTGAATTTTTGATATAATGTGTAAAACACCATTTTAAACAATCCTACAAAGTTACAGACCATAATTCAAACTAAAACTGATCAAAAAGTGTCAAAAACTTCACTTCATGTGACAATGATGTCCAAATCGTGTGAAACCGATCAGGTCATTTGAGTTTTTGTCACATTGTGTGAAATTCTTGTCCAACTCGTACTAGTTGGACCAAATCGTTTGAAACTAACAAACCATCTGACCAGCTCGCACGAAGTGAGCATCCAGATCGTGTGAAGTCACCACTTCGTACGAACTGAAATCTCTTTTGATAAAAATCTGTCACTTCACACGGATTGGAAATCCAGTTTTTTTGAAACTTCTAGTTCGCTTGAAACATATCAGTTCGTTTGAAAACCACTTCGTTTGAAAGTCCAGAAAGTGTGAAAGTCAGTTCGCTTGAAATCAAGAGTTTTCAAAACTTAAAATTTTTTCAAAGTATAAAATGGACAACCAAGAGTTTTACAACGCGTTTTTCGGAGGAGGTATTCAAACTCCAGGAAGTATAGCCCAGAATGTGAACTTAGAGAATGAGCTCGGAACCATGCAAAAACCACCGAAATTGCTCAACATTGAAGATTATTCAGGGTGGCAAGATAGGTTTCGCACGTGGGTTCAGACGAATCATCTTGAATGTTGGTTGAAAATTGAAACAAAATATGTATTTCCTGTGAATGATGCTGGTATTGCGAAAACACTTAACTCGTTAACTCCAGCTGAAGCAGAAAGTTTTAAAGCCAAGAAGAAGATGGTCAGTATATTGCAACAGGCAATTAAGGATGATATCTTGGTACTGTTACAGCATCAGAATGACCCGCAATCTATTTAAAACTCACTTAAAGTCAAATTTCTTGGAAGTGCTGCAATGATCAACAGCAAAAAGGCACTACTGAAAAAAGAATTTGACATTTTTACTTCTATCAGTGGAGAATCAACGAAAGAATTAATTGAGAGGTACTGTCACTTGGGGTACGTTCTTAATGGTTTTGAAGATAAAACAAAAGAAGAGTTGGTTGATAAGTTGGATGACGCACTACCACAAGAAGTGTGGGGTACGTTCTTAATGGTTTTGAAGAACAACTTGGAATATGTGGGTTTTAATTTGAGTACGTTTATTGAGAGACTTGAAGCTCAAGAGCTTGAAATGCGGAAGATGAGTAAAATGAAATCTGCAAACGTACAGCAAGACGTTCAGCTTTACTACAAAGGAAGCTCATCTGCCATAACTACTCCGAGTCCAAAGATTCAAACGGCATTCAGTGCAGATTCTTCATCAGGAATGACTCAAAGCACGCCTGACAACAACTTCTCACCGTTTCCAAATTACGAACCGAATCCTAAGGTTAAGAGTTTTCAAGAGCAGGCTTCGCCTCAAAGTTCGTCAAGTTCAAACAATCAGAGTTATGCTCATGGGATACTGTGCAATATCGCTGTTAACATAAAAAACGGTCAAGATTTTACTGAGACAGCCGCAAAGCAGCATATAGCACTTCTAGCTTCTGTACTTGAGTCTTACGAGAGTCTAGTAGCCGGACGAATTGGTAACCCTAACATGACAAAAGAAGATTACGATCAAATTGATCCGGAGGAAATGGAACTCATTGACATCAAATGGGGTATGGCGAGCATTGTGAGAAGAGCTCAGAGGTTCATGGAAATTATAGGAAGAAGTAGTCTTGCAGGTCCTGATCCTAAACTTGGATTCGATAAATCGAAGGTGACTTGCTTCAAGTGTAAAGAGAAAGGACACTTCAAGCGCGAATGTCTGAACAGAGAACTTAACAACCACCAGAATCCATTCGCCAATGATTACTACCGACAGGCTATCTATTACAAAAACAGTCAACAACCATTCAATCCAAGACCTCAAATCGAGAACAGTCCATCCAAACAAACAGAAAAAGCACTTTTAGTGAATTAAGATGACGAAAAGCTTCCAGAAGGCTTCAGTTGGGATAAGTACATTCCGGGAGGTGGTCTTGCAATGATGGCTGGAATTGTTAAAGAGTCGGAAACTGAAATTGTTGAGGAATGTGTTCCTGAAGTTGAAGAAGTTAGTGAAATGATGACTGAAGAAAGTTATGCTGAACTAGAAGAGGCAGTAGCGGTCTACTATTATCAGTCTGAACAGGAGGTTATTGCTAATACATTTAAATCTATAATGCATTCTAATGTGTTTGATTCTTTTGCAGGATTCTTTGGAGAACCGACTACGGGTTTTTGCCCACAGTACGAAGTTGAAAAAACTCTGGTTCAAGAGATCATTGATGTTTCAAAGGAGATGAATGAAGAGACCTTGAAAGAAATTGCAGACAAAGCTCATATGGTCAAGTTTCAAGAGATAGAACAAACTAAAACACCTTCTGATAACAATGAGACCAAAGATGCAACTCTAGTGTCAGTGTCAGTTGGAAAGGAGTCAGTGTCAGAGTAGTCCGAGTCCGATGGCAAATCAAAAAATGTGAAGTCTGAATCTGGAGAGAAGTCTGAGTCCGGAGAGTTTGGTAAATCAGAAAGTAAAAATGACAAACAAGAAAAGGTTTTTGAAAAAGTTGATCCAATTCCTGAAACGCCATGCGAAACTGTTTAAAACCATGCATGGATTGTCTTGAAAAAGACAAACAGTTTCACGAGTTGAAAAAGTTTCATGACAAATTAAAATTTGATTTTAATGATGTTAAAGAAGCTTATGACACTTTGTCACGATCAATTAAAGCAATTCACACTAAGAATAAAGAGAATGATAAATTTGTTAATTTTCTCAAAGCGACGGTCATGGATAAGCAAATGTCGATTAACATACATCTGGACACAATTGCATCTCTGAAAAAGGAACTTGAATTGATGCGCATAGAAACAGAAAGAGTCGATAAAAAGTTGATCAGTTATCTTTCATCTTCATATGTGATTGATCAGATCGTTCCTCAACAAGCTTATTTCAAAGGTGTTCCACCCCCAACGTGGAATCATTATACTCAGAAATGTCCAGATGGGGTGGAGGAAGCATTGAATCTCAAATTGAGAACAGTAGAGAATGAATTACCGGAGAACATAGATGTTACATTCTCTCTGTCTGACACCGACAACGAGTCACAACTGGTCAAAACAGTTGTAGACCAAGTGTTGGATGAAGAGAGTGGTAACTCTGATTTTGAAACGGTCAAAACTCATTTTGAGAATTCCAGTTCAGATTCTAAAGATGACGGAAACTTTCTTGACAAGTTTATCCCAAAATCAGATAAAGTTTTGGATGACGATTCGATCATTGAGGTCTACACGATGACCGGAACTGACAAACTATATACTGATTTTGAGTACCCGATTCAGAATGCAAAACTGGAAAATGTTGAAAAAGTTTTCAAACTCGTGGAAATTGATATTTCAGAAGTCAACAACAACTCGTTTCTCTCAAAACCAAAAAAGTCTTTTGTTAAACAACAACAGACAAACAACCCGGGAAAGAAGAATGAATGGGTGGGTAACAATGGTAACAAGAGACATGGCAATAATTTCAAAAAGAAAGGTGTTGGTTTTGAGAAGAAAATGGCTAAGAAAGAAGTTAAGCCAAAAGAAAAATTGAGTGATGTGTTTGTGGCTGGTAATAACACTGAAGTTAAAAAGGATTATATCTTTAGTCAGAAAGCAATTGACGATTTTAATGCAACAAAAAAGATAAGAGATGAGACCAACAGATCTACTTTTGTTGAATATGACAAAAGAATCTGTTATCGCTGCAATGAAATTGGTTACATGGCAAAACAATGTGTCAAAAAGATAATAAAACCAGTTTTCCAAAAACCAAAACCAAAAATTTCAAATGATGTTAAGGGAAAATCACCTATGGTATTCCCCGTGCATATTCTGAAACGCGGTGAATCTTTGAAGTCTGAGGACAAACCAAAATCAACTTTTAAGATTGGTGAATCTTCAAAGTTACAAAAGACTTCAAAGGTTTATCCTAAAATAAAGACTTTCCAAAGTCAGTCATGGGTGGAGAAACCTAAACAATCTTTTGAGCAGAAGAAAATGGAAGAGGTTTTAAAATCTGAACCGAAAATTTGTGCAACCACTGTTGAGAAAAGTGAATTTGAGTTAGACAAGTTGATTGAAGAATTCCCACCTATCAAGGAGGGAACTCTAAAATCAAAGTCAGAACCTGATGTTCCAAATGTTGTTTTTAACATTCCAAAACTTAACAAAGTAGCTCATGATATTGTGTTTGGTACTATTCCAAATGTTGAAAAATCTTGGGTATCGTTGTTTAAGTAAATGTTCTTTGATGTGTGTAGGGGCTTCCACGGTCTATCATTTCTAAGTGGATAATGGATAGCGGCGCCTCAAGGCATATGACAGGGATGTTTGCACTGCTCTACGACGTCAAATCAATCAATGGAGGTTATGTCGGGTTTGCTGGAACTCAAGGTGGAAGAATAGTTGGTAAAGGAATACTTACAAACGGTGTCGTATCATTTGAAAAAGTGAATTACATTCCTGAATTAGAAAACAATCTGTTAAGCATCTCGCAGATTTGTGACAAGTCGTTCACTGTTCATTTCACAAAAGATGAATGTCTTATTCTGAAACCAAGGTTAAAGATAGCGGAAGAAATGGTGTTGATACGCGCTCCTCGTGAACACGATCTCTATATACTAGACATGAGCGTTGCAACAATGACAGATAAGAAAGCTCAATGTTTTGTGAGTAAAACGAAGGCAACAGAAAAAGAATCCATCATGTGGCATCGTAAAATGGGGCATATTCATGTGAGGAAGATGAACTTCTTAGTTCATAATGATCTTGTCGAAGGTGTTAATTTGAAAAGCTTCCATCTGAATGATGATTGTGTTGAATGCAAGAAAGGGAAGCAGACAAAGAAATCACACCCGAAAAAGCTTTTGAACTCCATCAGACTACCGCTCGAAAGACTCCATATGGATCTTTTCGGACCGGTAAATGTGAAGAGCATTAGTGGAGATCTCTATTGTTTAGTTGTGACTGACGACTTTACAAGATTTTCCTGGGTGAATTTTCTAGAGAAGAAAGACGAAACGTTTGATACTTTGATGAGGTTATTCAAAAAGATGGAGAATGTGTACAAACTGCAGATTAGACATATTCGAAGCGACAATGGCACATAATTCAAGAACAATCGTATGCTCGAATTTTGCAACAATAAAGACATTCTTCATGAATTCAGCGCACTGTATACTCCTCAATAGAACGGTGTTGCGGAAAGAAAAAATCATACGGTGATTGAAATAGGTCGCACCATGCTAGCAGATTCGAAGTTACCGATATATTTCTGGAGTGAAGCGGTTGCTACGGCATGTTACACACTCAATCGGGTTCTTACGGTGAAGAAGCACAAGAAAACATGTTTTGAATTGCTACATCGTTACAAACCGAATCTGAAATTTTTAGAACCATTTGGATCACCATGCACATTCATTGATCCAGACGGTAAATTTGGTGCAAAAGTTAATGAAGGTTTTTTTGTAGGTTATGCTAGTCCGTTGAAGAGAGTATTTGTTCCGTGTTTGGGGAAGATCATACAAGTTCAACACGTTGACTGTCAAAGGTTTACTGCTCCGGAACAACTTCCCGGAAACAGGTTGCTATTTGATTACGATAATCTCTGGGAGTCATTCCATTTTCCAACAGAGCCAAGTGAAGAGGAACTAGCATTCTTATACCAACAACAGCAGTCTCTTTCACAAGAACAAATGCCGAGACCGTTGGTAGTGTCCTCGCCCATCGAGGGTGCAAATGATCATGAGGTCGGTCTGAATGGAACTGCACACGAACCCCCAGAAGATCCAACTCCAATATTTGACCAATCTGACGACTCAGAATCGGAAACCGATCCGATTTATGATGAGGAACCAAATATTGCGACTTCAAATGATGATGGTCACACGGGTGATCAGAATATCACAAATTTGCAATCGGAAGTGAGCATACCTAATACAGTCATCCCAAGAACATTATCTTACCATCCATGAGAACAAATCATTGGTGACCTTCACAGCGGCGTGAAAACGTGCGAACAAATCAACAAAGGGCTTACATGTTTTTACTCATCTGTCGCACCTTTACAAGTAGACTTCTCATTAAAATGTTTTATCTCATAGGTAGAGCCGAAAACATACAAGGAAGCATTAACCGAAGAGAGTTGGGTGAATGCTATGCAAGAGGAGCTACTACAGTTTAAAAAACTTGGAGTGTGGAGGTTGGTTGAACTCCCAGAAGATCAGAAGTTGATCAAGACCAAGTGGATCTTCAAGTGTAAAAGAGACGATAGAGGGGTTATTGTAAGAAACAAAGCACGTTTGGTAGTTCAAGGTTTTAGTCAGCAAGAAGGGATTGACTTTACTGAAGTATATGCGCCCGTTGCTCGACTCAAGGCAATCAGAATCTTCTTGGAATTCGCGTCTTGGAAGGGATTCAAGGTCTACCAACTAGATGTCAAATATGCATTCCTTTACGGAAAGATCAAAGAAAAAGTGTACGTCGGACAACCACCGGGTTTTACTGATCCGCTACACAAGAACAAGGTGTATCTTCTTGACAAGGCGTTATACGGACTACATCAGGCCCCGAGAGCCTGGTACGAGATGCTTTCCCAGCATCTGCTGACCAACGGGTTCACCAGAGGGACTGTCGATAATACCCTGTTCACAAAAAGGTTGCAGGACATCTACTCATCGTTCAGATATATGTGGATGATATAATCTTCGGTTTAACGAACGATGAGTTGTGCAAAGAGTTTGAGAAGGTCATGAAAAAGAAGTTTGAAATGAGTTCAATGGGGGAGATGAAGTTCTTCCTATGGCTTCAAGTTGAGCAACTGCCCGATGGAATCTTCATACACCAAACCAAATATGTGAATGATGTGCTGGAAAAATTCAACATGTCTGAATCATCACCCACATCAACCCCTGGCTACAAATCATGGTATATGTCCGGATGAAAGTGGAGAGAAAGTGGATGAAACGCTGTATCGGTCAATCATTGGATCTTTAATGTATTTGACAGCATCACGACCGGACATAATGTATCCAACCTGCCTATGTGCCCGGTACCAGTTGAGTGCCAGAGCATCACACATGCAGACAGTGAAGAGAATTTTACGGTATCTTAAAGGTTGCCCAAGCACCGGCTTGTGGTATCCTCGATTCGGTGACTTTTCTCTTACTGGTTATGCTGACTCTGACTTCGGGTCTTGTAAGTTGAATGCAAAATCCACAACTGCTGGTTGCCAGTTCTTTGGACCTCGGCTAATCACTTGGCAGTGTAAGAAACAAACCACAGTCGCTCTCTCGACTTGTGAGGCTGAATACGTTTCAGCTTCCAACTGTTGTTCTCAGATCCTCTGGATCCAACAGCAAATGAGGGACTATGGTTTGCAATTCTTAGACACGCCAATTTTTGTGGACAATGAGGCGGCAATTAATATCACTAAAAATCTGGTGCAACACTCTAAAACGAAACATATTAAGATTCGACATCGTTTTATCCGTAATTGCTACGAGAAAAAATTGATTCGAATTGATCATATTCACACCGATGATCAGAGAGCTGATTTTTACACAAAACCCTTTGATAAAACAAGATTTAACTATCTTTTGAAATTAAACGAGTTAAAGAATTTGTTTTCTGGGAGGGTGGTAGAGTGTGTGGCCGAGGAGGATGGCGATCAGAAGTGATATGCATCTTGTTGTCATGTTTCTGTACAGTTTACTATACTGTTTTTGATAAAACCAAAAACACAAAAATATGTTTTTGATTTTAGGGGGAGAAAGTTTATAGAAAATACAAAAAACATGATCAAATTTCAAAATGCAAAAACATTGAAAAAGTAAAAAAGAGTTTTGTGTGAAAAAGAGGAAATGATAGTACATCAGTGGACTATCACAACATGCTAAAGAAATGGAAAGTCAAAATGTTTTTAAACGAGTCTCACTAATGATGTGCCAGTAGGCTTCGCACAATTAGTAGATTGAGTTCGAGATATAAACATAACGAATAACTACTTATTTCGTGGGGAACATCTCTCGGATATATGGGTAACCCCCGAAATCTTGTTTGAAAGACTCTATTTCTGACATACTAGGTCTTTGTACGTCTTGATATCTGGGGTATTATACCAGGACTTCTGATTTTGCGGGAGCAATAGCCTAGTCCTCGTATAATACTTTGCATTGCTTTAATTCTTAAAGCTCACCCTCAGCATAAAAAATGATGAAACATTGAAAAATGCTAATCATGTGCTGTTGAAAAGAGGATCCCCAAGGGGGACCCACCTAAAGTCGAGCCATCATCTCTCTGATTTTGCGGAAGCAATAGCCTGAGCTCTCATGGCCTCGCATTTAACCCATTACATATATCATTAGTGTGCACTCACCTGTAAGACTGAATATAGTAGTCTGGATACGGGAGTATATTCTGAGGTGGTACACGCGAATAAGTTCAGTCCTTAAAACATCTAATCTCGTATCTTGAACCAATTCAAACTTGTGTAGAGGTTTAAGTGGACAACAATACTGACAATCAGAAGTGAATTTGTTTAAGACTTAAAGTTAAATCAAGATCAACGGTGTTGGTGATATGTCTAAAAAAACTGATATGATCCTCTTACACAAACTCACAAAAAATTGTTTGTAAATATGTTTGTACAGTTTTCTGTTTCTTAAAATCCAAAAAGATTTCCTGTTTGTTTAGCAATATGTTGAAAAATCCAAAAAGATTTGATACTTCATCTTATTTTCGACAACAGACGTGATGATCAAAGTCTCACAGTGCTAAACATGTTGGATCATGGGGTTGGATAAGAGAATGTTTGAGATAATGTTGGTAATTGCTCGAAATGTATCAAAGTTCATTAATTTGAACTTAATCTGTTTCAAAAATATCAGCGAGATCAGAAATTGGTCAGCCAAGGTCATTGACTTGGACTTGGCGGGCTAAACAGTTGACCAAGGTCATTAACTTGGACTTGGTTAACTGAGTGTGTTGGTAAATAGTCAAAAATAAAAGTTAAAAAATAAAAAATTCAAAATTTAAAAAGTTGTTGGTTCACACGAAGTGACCAACTCGCACGAAGTGGCCAAAATATTTTAACTGAGCCAACTCGTATGAGCTGGCCACACCGCCTCAATGTTCCAATTCGCACGAACTAGCTCTCTCTATATAAAGGGGTGTCCAGTCCGTGTGAAGTCATTATTGCTCCCACTCCGCACCAAACAAAACTTCTTGAGCGATTTGAAGCGATCTGAGCGAATCAATCGATTTCGTCGATTTCAGGCCAGATTCTTGTAAATTTGTGTTCGGAATCTTGATATAAGTTGGTTTGCTCAACTTATAACATGGGAAAGGTAAGGATTGATGATGAATTTGAACCAGATCTAACGAATTCGTATGAACTCGGAAGAACTGATCTTTGATCTTAGATCTATGGCTGTATAATGGATTAAATCGAACAAAAAACATATCAGTAGTTTCGGAATATGTTGTAGATCAGATGTAGGGTTTCGATTTCATGTTAAAACCAAGATTTGAAAACCTGCAAATCACTGTTCAGGGTGTTCCGATGAACAGACCTTTGAATCTAGATCTAGGGATATTCTGTGGACTAAATTGAATGGAAAACATATCAATGTGATCGGAATTCGTTGTATAACAGATCAATGATTTCAATTTCATCAGAAAATTATGTTTGAAAAACCTGTAAATTACTGTTCATCAATGTTTGTTTCAAACGAAGTGACGATACAGGTCACACGAGTTGGCCAATTCGCTTGAAATTCCACACCGGTTGAGTTCATTCAACTCGTACGGGATGGCCAGTTTGTTTGAGATTCAGATCGTATGAATAAGGGCCAATTCGTATGTAACTAGTTCGTTTGAAATAGGTCAATTCGTTTGAAAGACCAGACCGCATGAATGGCCACTTCGTTTGAAGGCCAGATCATGTGAATCTTGTATTGTTTTTGAAATGTATGCATAATGTTTAACTTGTGTATTCTGTTTTGTGTTTCAAGCATCGAATGTGATGTATGATCCGTCTCACAATATTTGTTGTGTCTATGATGAAACTATGCCAAATATGACGGTGTTCAAGGAGATTTTGCCGTTTATGAGATGTTTACCGATTCAGAAGGCACTAACGGATCAACATAAAGTCTTTAAATCTCATATTGATCATTTCTGGAAGAATGCAGCTTATGATGAAGTGATGTGATTAATTCAGTTGTTAGCCTAAATGGTGAAGATAAATAGATCATTATCACTGAACAACTTGTACGTGAAGTGTTAAATTTTCCGGATGATGAAAATTCACCAACGAGATTTCCTGAAAGAATGGTTAAGGGTTGCATGCTGAGAATGGGATATAGTGGTCCATTGAATAATGTAAATTACTTGAAAGCTTGTTTCACGAAGCCATACAAATTTTTCATTCATTCAGTGTTTCATGCACTCAGTCACAGAAAGGGTGGTTATGATGTCATGAAAGATTATCAGATGTGTATGGTTACGGCATTGGTGTTGAACAAGAAGTACAATTTTTCGAGAATCATTTTTCATTATATGAAAGATAACATTACTTCGGGTAGTAAGAGTTGGATGTATCCGAGGTTCGTGCAAATGATGCTTGATCATGCTTATCCGAATTTGGTGAAAGATGAAGAGAATGATTTGATGATGTTGAATCATATGGATAATGAGACGTTGATCAGATTATCTAAGTATCACAAAAATTGGCCAGAACCGAAGAATAAAACAGAGTTTTTCGGGTTTATCAAAGATGAAAAGTATGAGTATCCAGATCCTGTGAATCATTTGAAGTGGAGGAATGATGTTGAGATGAAAGAAAAGAGTGCAGCTGATGAGTTGAAAAAGTTAGAAGAATTTTCTGAAACTTGAAATGAATGGTTTATGAAAGTTGAAAAAGAAAAGAAGAAAAGAGGTGGTAAGAGAACTCCAAAAGTTCAAGTTGAAGAAGGTTCGTCTTCTCAACCGCAAAAGAAGCGGAAGAAGAAAGCTGTTGAAACAATGTTGGTTGATGAACCAGAGATTGATGAACCAGAAGCTGATGCTGAAAGAAATCAAGAGTCTTTAACTCCTGAAACAGAGCAACTGTTGAAAAATCTTGATGATACTTTAGATGCTGAGAAAGCAGCTGGTGAGAAAGTAGCTGATGATGATGAGGAGAGTTCGTCTGGTGATGAAGATTCTGATATTGATGTTCAAGTTGATAAATGGACCAAAGAAAATCTTGATCCAAGAGATAGAGAGAAACAAAAGAAAAGAAAGAGGGGTTCTGACGATGATGATGAAACTTATGCTCCACCTGAAAATGTTCAAGTTATATCACAACCATCTTCTGGAGGCAGAAAGAAGTCAACTTCAAGAAAGCGTGTTATAACTCCAACAGCTAGAAAGTTGAAGTTCAGATTGAAAGTACCACCACCACAAGAACCACAAAAACCACCATCATCACCACCACAACAACCACCATCACCACCACCACAACAACCACAATCATCACCACCACATCATATTACTTCACCTATTCATGAACAATCAATTACTTCACCACATATTCACCAAACACCACAAACCACACAACCACCTGTTCACACAACTCCTGGATCGTCGGGCTTTAAAGATTTTCCTCATATTCCGGAGAATATAGCTCTTGAAGAGATTGGTGATTTTATCTTCGTAAATGATGATCTTGTGAGAAAGCTGCAACAGAAGGTGAATGAAGTGTCTAGTGAGAAGAAGAAGTTGGAAGAACGTGTAAAGACTGTTGAATCTGAAAATTCATCTTTGCTGAAGAAGATTGAATCTGATCAAGTTGAAATTGATATTCTGAAAGTTCGGGTAGCGGTATTAGAAGAAGAAAAGGCTCGTAGAGATGAGCAAAATGAATACTTCAAGTTGAAAAACAAAGAGTTAGAGGCCAATAACGCTAGAAAAGAACATGAAGCGTATATGATGAAGAAAGTAAATGAAGATTTGATCGGAAAGCCAATTGAAAAAAAGTTTGAAGAGATTGAACTTGAAGAAGTTAGAGCAAAGCGTAAAGCTGATCTAGAATCTGAGATGAAGAATAAAGGCAAAAGTGTTCTTGAAGGTGAAGCTCAAGTGACTGAAAGGGCAATAGTTCTACCTGAGCCTTGTCCAATTTCTTCAGTATCTGGTTTGATTAAGCAGGAAGATGATGAAGAAGATGAAGAAGATGATGATGATATTCTGAAAGATGATGCAGAGGATGTGTATTCTGTGCATAGTGATGATGACGATGATGGTAATGATGATGATGATGATCAAGGTACTTTGGGAATCAAAGTGACTGAAGCATCAAATGAAAAGAATGTTGATGATTATCTTCATGATGATGGTAATGAAAAGCCAGAGAATGCAAGTGGTGAGGGGGAGCATGATGCTGAGAAGGTTGATGAGAATGTTTATCATGTTTCAAAGTTGATTCTAGTCTTAAACACAATGTAGAAGTAGGAGAAATCTTGCATACTTATACTTTATCTGAGATCGAAAAGATGACGCATGTTGATGAAAATAATTTCAACTTTGATTTTGAAGAAGAGTTGAATCAGTTTGATATCAATCAGCAACCAGAATATCAGTATAAGTACGTTGAAGATGCTGATAATTACGACAAAGTGGAAGTGGAAGATTGGAGTGATGAAGATCAGTCTGAAAATGTGAACGTTGATACTTCTAGTTTTCCGACACTTGCTGAGTTTTTCAAGCAAGCGAATGATGATGAATTGAGAAGAAAGGTTGCAGAAAGTGTTCATAATAAAAGTTTTCAAGAAATGTCAAAAGAAGAACGACTTGTAGAGAAGAAGAAGTGGTTCAGGAAAGATACTGAAAGAAAGTTCAAAAGATCACTGAAGTATTATAAGAGAGATAGAGAAGTTTCTTTGGGAGATATAATCAGTTGGGGTTATCTGCCACTGTTGGACCGTTCTACAACCTCGAAACGTCAGTTAAGGCAGTTCATCTTTGAGTACGAAGGCGGAATCAACGTAAACAAAGTCATAACAGCTAGTTTCCTTTTAATCTTTCTTTTCTGATTGATTTTTGTGCTTTTACAATGTAATCTGATACAAATCCGACAGCACTTCGTCTCACATACAATGACCAAGTCCCTTTCAAATGAACAACACACACCTATATATAGACTGAAGATTTCGCTTGGAATGACATGAGTTGCTGTTCAAGCGAAATCTAATGTGTTGATTTCGCTTGAACTGCTACCAACAAACTTCAAGCGAAATTGTATGAACTGATTTCGCTTGAACATGTACATTCACTCTTTTCAAGCGAAAACCTTATCTCAAACATGATCTAAACCTAATTAAGACCCTGTTGTGTGTTCATTCAACCTATCTAGACACAAGACTTGATTAAGACGTAATCAGCAGACATTTAGTGCACCAACAGACTCCCCCTTGGATGTTGATGAAGTCTTTGGCTTCAAGTCTTTGTCTTTATCATTCTTCAAACATTGTAAAAACTCTTTTCAAACTTTATCTTCAAACTTTAAACTTCCATCTTCCCTTTGACCGTTGATCCAGACTCCCCCTTTCACAGACTCCCCCTCTTGATATGCTAGAATCTGATATATCTGGTTCAAGCTTTGACAATTAGCTTCCGTTGGGAATAATGAAGTCCAATCCTGTTACTCAACCAACAAACATTACAAACTATCTTTCCAACAATAAATCACAAATTTAATCAGATATAGCAATCCACTCAAGTATTCAAGTCCAAGTTAATGACCCTGATCACTTGATTAATCTACCAAGTTCAATTTAATGACCTTGGTTGATCTTTTGACGAATCAATACTGATTTTTAAAAACATTTTCAAACATTTTCTGAAAATAACAAGTATCAAGTTAATGAACTTGTTTTTGACTTTCCAAAAATTCAAACTTCATCAAAGTAAGCTCTCCTCATTCTTCAGTCCAGAATCTCCTGCATCTGCTTCAATTAACTGAGAATCTAACAATCAACTCTCCACTTTGGTTTGTCAAAAAATAAAGCAGAAATAAAATCTTTTTGGATTTTATAAAGTGTTCTAAACTAAGAAATGAAATACAGAAAACTTAAATTGCAGAAAGTAAACAAAGTAAACTATTTACAAACATATTTTTGGCGAGCGTGTTAGGGAATCATATCAGCTTTTCAGACAAATTACAAGTACCATTAACCTTCATTTCATACTCAGACTTAAACAATTCACATCGTTTGTCGATATACTGATCCATCTTAAATTCCCACACAAATTTCAATTTACTCAGGATACGAATTAGATGAATTATGAACTTAGCTCATTCATGTGTCCCACCTCTTGAATATACTCCCGTATCCAGAATCCCAATAATCAATCTTACAGGTGAGTATACTACAATGATATATGTATATAAATTAGGTATGCGAGGGCCGAGGGATCTCAGGTCGATACTTCCGTATACGCAGAGAGATATCAGCTTCGACTTTACGGTATGTCCCCTTTAGAGGATCTTTTTGCTTACAACAGCAGCGACTATCAATTTTATTGTTTCATCGGCATGCTGAGGGTTTAATGCTATGTTTCAAGCATTGAAGAAAGTATTAGCCAAGGACTAGGTCAGAACTACCGTTCAGCAGAAGTCCCGGAATAATACCCCAGACATCATTGAGTATAAAGACCTAGTAAATCAGATTATGAGACCTTTCAAACGAGATTTCAGGGGTTACCTATATATCCAAGTAGTGTTCCCCACGAATTTCACAAGTTTGAAATTTAGGTTTATATCCCGAATAAATCTACTAAATGTGCGAAAACCTATCGACACATCATCAGTGAGACTGTTTAACTCATTTATACTTTACAAATCTTTAGCATACTGTAATCGTCTAGCCAATGTACTATCATTTTCCCTATATACACAAGATCTTTTTCAGATTTTATCATGTTTTTGTATTTTTGCATTTTTTAGTGTTTTTGTATTTTCTAAAAATATAAACTATATACAAATATCTACTCCCCCTAAATACCAAAACAAGTAAAAAATCGACAAACCATTGCAGATTGTTTCTCGTCTTCATCCGCAACAGTACTTTCATCAACGCCCACAATTCCATCCGACACCGAAAGAAGCTTCATACCATTTAGTTTTAACAAATATTTAAACCGATTTTTATCAAAAGCTTTAGTATGTAAATCAGCTTTCTGTTCATCAGTGTGGATTTTCTCAATTCGTATCAACTTTTTCTCAAAACAATCACGAATAAAGTGATGACGAATTTCTATGTGTTTAGTTTTAGCGTGATGTACTGGATTCTTTGTTATATTTATAGCGGCCTCATTATCAACAAAAAGAGGTGTGTTAAGAAACTGCAAACCGTAGTCGCGCATCTGTTGCTGTATCCACAAGATCTGAGAGCAGCAACTGCTAGCAGAAACATACTCCGCTTCACATGTAGATAACGCCACAGACGTTTGTTTCTTACACTGCCAGGTAACCAATCTAGGACCAAAGAACTGGCATCCTGCAGTTGTTGATTTTGAATTGACTTTGCAGCATCCGAAATCCGAATCGGAATACCCTTCGAGCGTAAAATTGCCTTTTCTAGGATACCACAACCCCAATGAAGGAGTTCCTTTCAGGTAGCGCAATATCCTCTTCACAATGATCATATGCGATGCTCTCGGGTTAGACTGAAATCTTGCTGCGAGGCACGTTGGGTACATGATATCAGGACGTGAAGCACTTAGGTACATTAAAGAACCTATCATGGAACGGTAAAAAGTTTCATCAGCCCTGTCTCCGGTGAGATCTGGGTGAATCCCATGATTTGTTGCAAGTGGGGTAGCAGCTGGAGTAGAACTTGACATCCCAAATTTCTCTAGAATATCATGAACATACTTTGACTGATGAATGAAAATTCCCTCAGGAAGTTGTTCAACTTGTAAACCCAGAAAGAATTTCATCTCCCCCATGGATGACATTTCAAACTTTTGCTTCATCACTGATTCAAAATCTTTGCATAGATTTTCATTTGTCGACCCAAAGATTATATCGTCCACATAAATCTGAACTATCAGAAGATGACCATCGACCTCTTTAGTGAAGAGAGTGGCATCCACTTTTCCACGAATGAACTTGTTGGCTAGTAGGTGTTGAGACAAAGTCTCGTACCAAGCTCTTGGGGCCTGGTGTAAACCATACAGCGCTTTGTCCAATAAGTAGACCTTGTTTTTGTGGATTGGATCGGTGAAGCCCGGTGGCTGACCGACATAAACCTCCTCTTTAACCTTCCCATAAAGAAATGCCGATTTAACATCCAACTGATAAACATTAAAGTTCTTCCAAGCCGCATGTCACACCCCCAAAATCCACATGCGGAGTATCACCGCTTGGAGGTGTGACTGACCAGGATCAAACCACTAATCATATTGAACAAGTAAGTAATTAATTGTAAAAGTCCAACCAACACGATTAGTGTCCAAAACAAACATAGTTTACGTTATGTGCGGAAGCAGAATGTTTAAAACCAAAACTTAAGTTTAAATATCCAAAGGTTTCACATGGCACACAGCTGTCCATGTCCCACAACGACTCTTCCTTGTGCAAGCTCCAGCTAAGTACCTATAGACCTGTAAAGCATGTAGTAACGAGTCAACAACAAGTTAAGTGAGTTCACGTTTGGTTGTCCAGTTTATAGTTGTTCCGAAAACACAGTTTGTTCTTTACCAGCTATCCAGCCGTGGGGGTTACCCCATAGTTCGAAAAACGTTTATTAGTTACCCGTTCTTACGTTGGCTATTCCAGCCCGGCTCTATGGCCGTGGGGGCTACCCCATGTTTAATTCACCAGACTCGTTACCATATCGACTACTAATGTTCGTCATGTTTAAGTGCCCTAACGTCTGTGTCTATCATCACTGACGTGCCATAGTCCATTAGTCCACGCCCGTCCTCTGCGGCACGGTGTGAGGTTTGTTAAACCTAATAGCGCTATTTAACTAATGACCCGTTCGCCATTGGCCTCGGCGATTAAGTCGATATAAAAAGGAGGGACTTCGTTGATAGAGTTCTAGTCTGGTATAGTTAAATACGTCTCAACCGGACGAGGAATCTATGTTCCTGATTACGTCTCAACAGGACGAGGAATCTATGTTCCTGAATACGTATCAACAGGACGAGGAATCTATGTTCCTGAATACGTCTCAACAGGACGAGGAATCCCTATTCCTTAACCCATTCCCAACCCCTGGGAATCCCATGCTTTGTAGAGAAGTGTGAACTCACCTTGGTTTGCTCGGCAGATACACAAAAAGGTCAAGTCTAGCAGCTAGTGGTCAACCACGTCCTAACATGGTTATCATACAAGTCAGGTTTTGGTTTCACGGAGTGCACATAAGTATCACGTAAGATAGCATGTAAGAACATACACAGATCATGGCAACACATATCGTTACGTTCAACATAAACAAAATTGGGCTCGCACAAGATTAGTGGTCTTGTGCGAGTCATCCGTTGGAATCCAATACTACCCAGCCCAAAGTTAAGAAACCCAACAAAACTATAACATGAATACGGCCCAATAAACATGTCTTGTGCGATCCGATCGACTTGTGCGATCCGAATTGGGTTGTGCGATCAGACCTGGCCCAACCCAACACATATACCCGGCCCAACCATTGCAACTTGTGCGATACAAACATCTTGTGCGACCGTGGTTGTCTTGTGCGATAGAACATGTGTGTTTGGTCTTGTGCGACCGACCACCTTGTATGATTGGTTAAATGATTTCCTATTTTCATGCAATACTGTTACTATATCCAATCAATTTCGTTTGACTAATTTAACCGTTTCCAAAGTTACAATATATCAATCAACACATTCAACTGTTTCCATCCAACTAGTGATCGATCAAACCGAACAATTTTCTAATGATTCATAAGAACCCTAATCTCATCTAACAGTTACACGATTAAACATCAACGAAACCCTTTAATCAATCATCGATAAATTAATATATAAATTACCAAACATTCATTAAACAAATCAACAATGGCCGACAAGCAAAGGTTGTTTTCCTGATGCTATTTGACCAATTTATCCATCAGTTACCAACTACACCTAATATTCAAAGATATACATGGCACACATTCCATAACATCCATTACTCGATCATCAGAACAATCAAATCATCATACTAAATACAATGCATCAATTACTCGATCATGAATATAAATAGCATTATCGTTCAGATATGACTTCTGCCATTCAAATGCAAATAAGAACCTTATGGCCGACATTTATTTTTAAAGTACACATGGTTTGATGAGAACACATGGCCACCGTTTACATATTTATGATCATCCAATTTTTACAATTCTAATCATTACACAATATAGGTTGTTCATGATTGCCAAACAATTAATTAAGCATATCGAAAACAATAATCAAACAACTGAACATACTAACCGAAACTTAAAGTGATCGAACCAGAAAGTCGAGCTTCGAAGGAGAGAGGATAGCCGTCGGGTTCAAGGCGAACGAGAGAGAGAGAAAGAGCACTAGGGTTTGTGTGTGTAAAGTGCTTTGCAAGTTATCAGAAACAAAACTCTCTAAAGGGTCAATGTATGCGTATAGTTGAAGTGGGCCGAACCCAGCTTTGGGCCGCCCTTGGTTCGGTTACAATTTGTGTGGAATGGGCTTGTGCGGTTGAGTTGTGTTGTGCGACCGGTTCGTTAATATACAATATAATCATTACACATAAACACATAATCATAACATTCCATTTAATCATTCAATTCACATAGTCCCATCACATTCACATACGTTACATCAAGTACAAAGATAGGTCGGAAATACGAGTTGTCACACCGCAAATGCTAGGAAAATTCTGATTGCCTCTAGTCGTGCTACAGGAGCATAGACTTCGGTAAAATCAATCCCCTCCTGTTGACTAAAGCCCTGAACAACGAGTCGAGCTTTGTTCCTTACAACAACTCCTCTATCGTCCCTCTTGCACTTGAACACCCACTTGGTGTTAATCTTTCTCTGACCATCCGGAAAATCAACTAACTTCCACACTCCCAATTTCTCGAATTGACTAAGTTCCTCCTGCATTGCATTGACCCAAGAGTCTTCAGTAAGCGCCTCTTTGTAAGTTCTTGGCTCAACCTGCGAAATAAAACAACTCAATGAGAATTCAGTTTGCAAAGGAGCAACTTTTGTATAAAAACATGTAAGCCCTTTATAAATCTGATTTCGAGTGCGAACGCCTGTCTGCAATTCTCCTATGATCAATTCCTCTGGATGATATGAAAAAGTTCGCGGCATCACTTCGCTTGGAACATCTACATTTCCCTCCAGATTAGTAACATTCTGTTCTGCATCTTGTTCACCAACTTGGTTTGTTTGACTTGAAATCTGAATTTGCTCCCCCTCAGAATCTGAATCACCATGATCAAATACTGGCATGTTTTCAGCTTCTAGATTATCATTCCGAGCCGACTGATTATCCTGAGCAACTTCATTCTGTTGGACATCATCATGTTCACCAGCATTACTCGGACCTGCTTCATCGTCATTTGAAGTTTCCCGTGGTCTCCTCGAATACTCAGCTGGGAACCTTAACTGCGACTCATATTCACTCAAAATATCCAACTCATCAAAGAAATCTTCATCATCCTCTGATTCTTCTCTCATGTCAAACGAATCCCACAGTTTGTCATAATGATAACGCCATGAATCACCAGGATTCTGCGGCGGCATAGTATAACCTTGACATTCAACGTTTGCAGCTTCAATAATACGCTTCTCACTTGGAACGAAGACACGTCGCAATGGATTTGCATAACCAACAAATATACCCTCAATGCTCTTCGAACCAAACTTTCCATGAGGCTCTATAACAGTACAGGGTGACCCGAACGGTTCTAGATACTTCAAATTCGGTTTGCGGTTATTGATTAGCTCAAAACATGTTTTGTTGAACTTCTTGACAGTGAGAACCCTGTTGAGCGTATAGCATGCGGCGGAAACAGCTTCAGCCCAAAAATTTATCGGTAACTTTGAATCTGCGAGCATAGTTCTAGCCGTCTCTATTAGTGTCCGGTTTTTGCGTTCTACGACTCCATTCTGCTGCGGAGTGTACGGAGCACTAAATTCATGCAATATACCTCTTTCATCACAAAATTCTTCCATCTTACTGTTCTTGAATTCAGTTCCATTATCACTTTGAATTCTTTTGATACGCCTTTGGTACAGATTCTCAATCTTCCTGAACAGCCCCATCAAACTGTCAAATGTTTCATCTTTCGTCTTCAAGAAAGAAACCCACGAAAATCTGGAATAATCATCAGTAACGACCAAACAATAATAATCTCCTGTAATGCTTTTGACATTCACAGGACTAAACAAATCCATGTGAAGTCTTTCCAGAGGTCTCGAAACTGAATTGACGTGCTTTGTAGGGTGTGACTTTTTCTTCTGCTTGCCTTTGATGCAGCTAATGCACTCCCCTTCCAGATGAAAACCTTTGATATTAACACCCAAAACCAAATCATTGTGCACCAAGTGATTCATCTTCCTTAGGTGAATATGCCCCATCTTGCGGTGCCACAATCTTGATTCTTTCTCAGTTGCTCTAGACACAAAACAATGTGATTGACCAGTAGTTGTAGTTGCTACACTCATATCTAACACATATAAATCATTCACTCTGGGTGCCCGCACGATAATCCATTCTTCAGGGATAACAAAACCTGGTTTCAAAATCAAACATTCTTTATCAGTGAAGTGAGTAGTATACATATTGTCACAAATCTGCGAGATACTAAGCAGATTGTTCTCCAGCTCAGTGATGTAGTTAACTCTCTCAAACGTCACAATCCCATTGGATAACATTCCTTCACCAACAATTCTACCACCTTCATGACCAGCAAATCCTACGTAACCACCATTAATGTTTCTCACATCATACAGTAATGCAGTCTTCCCTGTCATATGTCGAGATGCTCCACTATCCATGATCCATCTGGATACAAGTTGTGGAAGATCCTGTACAAACACAAAACTTCAAATTAACCAACTACAATAAAGATGCCGATTCATGCTTCGCGATCTAGGAAGCTCCGACAATTCAAACTGCTTAGTTGAACATGGTGTCCACCCAGGCCTCATCAGCCTTAGGTGTAACCTTGACCCTCGCAATTTGAATTTTGAAATTTTCAGCCTTCAAAGGTGGAAAATTTGCATCATAATCAACCGAAATTAATTCTTCAGCCTTTTTCACTTCAGAAGTTGAAATTTTCATTTCAGTTTTTGGTTTCCAAACTTGTTGAGATAATGCAACCTGTTTATAAAACTTGTCGTTTTTAGTTATCACTTTCTTTACAGATTCATTTTTCACTTTGATGTTGTTATTTTTCACACTCTTTTTCTCAACAATGATTGGTGCTTTACCCTTCACTTCAACTTTCTTCTGTTGAATCTTCACAGTTTCAGTCTTAGGCTTCACATTGGTACACTTTCGTGCAATGTGACCAACTTGATTACATCTGAAACATGTTCGAGTATCAACAACTCGACTTGTGCCTTCAGACTGATACTGTGAAGCTCTTTTCTCAAAGAACTCTTCATTCGATTTTGAAAAGATCTCTTTATCTTCATCAGCAAGTGAACTCGAACTGTTCACAAACACCTTCTTTTCAGCAAACCTTTTGTTTTGAAAACTCTTTTTCTGATAACTCTTACCATCCCTATAACCACCCGACCAATTGTTTCGATTGTTATTATAAAAACGTGGTGGAATAACAGGCTTTTTGTAATAAGCTTTATCTTTCTCAAAATTCATTTGCCTTTTTGTTTGACTCAAACTGTTCACTTTTGACAACTCAACTTCAATCAATTTGAACACATTTGTCAATTTTTTCACATTAACATTCTCAATGGGAAACTCAGAATCCGAATACAACTTATCAGATCCAGCCATCTTGTACATCACAAGACCCGGTTCATCATTTAAGTTGTTTTTGGATTTTGGTTTCTGAATGTACTTGTCTAAGAAACACCCATCTTCCTCAGTAGTGTCACTATCCATTTTTAGCACATTTTCAACAACACCTTTTACAATATCATTTTGGACACTATCGTCATTGGAAGATGTGAATGTGACATCAATGTTCTCCGGAAGTTTAACTACACTTTCTTCCTCAATTTCAACCAACCCAGATTGCTTTTTCGTGTAGTTATCAAGAACAGGTGGTGGTACTTGATGAAACCCCACCCCAGTTCCATCACAATACACATCTTCGCCCGCTTTGTCTTTCCCGATGGGTTTGGGAATAATGTGTTGTAAAACAAAGCTTGCGGAACTGTAACTGTTAAGCTTCAACTGGATTCGCTCGTTTTCAATTACAGCCTCTTGAACTTTAAGTTTCAATTTAGCAATTTCATCCAGTTGTTGGTTGATTGATTCTTCTTTGACTCTAAGCACTGCTTTTAGATGTTCATTCTCTTTAAAAGTTTTACCATTTCGATCATCACAATCTTTCATTGTGCCTTTTAATTTTTCAAATTTTTCAAAAATCTGACGGTTTTCAAGAATCAACTTTTCATTTTCTTGTTTAATTTTATCATGATCAATTTTATCAGTTTCAATTTGAGCAGTTAATTCTCTTATCCGTTCAGTTGAAGCTTTAACTATTTTGTCACGACCAAGAATCTGATTCTCAACGCTTCTGACCTTTGCTGTCAGATCTTTAATTTTCTCACCGTTGAGATATGTGACAGTATTACAAAATTT
This sequence comes from Helianthus tuberosus, assembly GCA_030545235.1. NCBI lineage: Eukaryota > Viridiplantae > Streptophyta > Magnoliopsida > Asterales > Asteraceae > Helianthus > Helianthus tuberosus. Next base: position 56,237 of record JARYGA010004693.1, on the reverse strand, counting down.
GCACTCTTTGTTGCAATTTTTGCAATCAACATTTCCTTCGATCTTTTTACCTGACGCATTTGTTGACGAGTTTGGACTGACCTGGCCTTTTGACTCAGACACGGAGTTAGAATCTACCTCAAGTGCTTTAGCAGCCAGCACTTTGTCAGCCATTTTTCCCAGGTTCTCTGCAGTCAACTCCTGCGTTGTATCGATAACTCCAGTATCAATCTTCTTTGATTTTTCGATGACTTCTTTCTCTTTCTTCTCTTTTTCTTCTTTTTCTTTCTTCTCTTCCTCTTTCATTTTCTCAGTTGGAGTTCCCCACCATTTGTGTTGCCAATACTCATCCTCATCTTTCATTTCCTTGATTAAGGATTCCAGATCTAGAGTTTTGTGATCGATCGCAATATTTCCATACTCATCAAGATAACACTCCCTGTCTGGATCCCATCTTTTTGCTCTCTTTGCTTCCAAATAGATACCAGAAAGTCTAATCATTTTGTTTTCCGAAATCATCTTTCTGTATCTATACTTCTGCTCTTCAGTTCTATCATCTTTCCACGGAATAGGTTCATTTTTCGCCATGAATGCGTAACCAACCGCATCTTCTTCCGGTAGAACCTCTTGACTCCAATCATACCCCTCATCATCGTAAATCACCGCAAGAGCTCTAGATTTCTCTTTGTTGTCTTCAACCTGCTTCAATCTAGGCGGCTCGGATTTATTCCGGTGATAAATCGCCTTCTTGTAGTAATCATCTCTGAAAGGATTCTCTGACTCATCAGCATAAGCGTTTCTACATTCTCGTTTGAAATGACATTTCTGCTTACACTTGAAGCATGTCACTTTGGATTTATCGAACCCCAGCTTGGTAGATGGACCACCAATTGTCTTCCTGCCGGTAATTTCCATGAAACGTTGTGCTCGACGAACATCAATTGCCATAGCCCAACGAATATCGATCAGTTCCATTTCTTCCGGATCAATCTGATCATAATCTTCTTTCGTCAGATTGGTGTTGCCTATCTTCCCAGCTACTAACCCTTCATATGATTCCAACACCGATGCTAGGAAGATCATCTGCTGCTTGACCGACTCCTCATCAAAATTCTGAGCATTTTTCAAGTCTATTGCGATGTTACATTGAAAACGATTCTTTGCATCTAGATGATTTCCAGATGATGAAGATCCACTGTGACTTCCACTGCTTTGACTGCTTTGACTTTCTTTGCCAGCTGTCGACACATTTTCAGCAGAAAACGCAGTCTTGGGAGAAGTTGCTTTTGGCATCATGCTCTTTGGATAATACAAATCCAAATTTTGTTGATAAGATGAGTGATTGAATTTGTACGTCTTTTTCAATTCCAGTTCATGACTTTCAAGTCTCTCAATCACCAAATCTGGTTTCAACTTTTCAAGAACAATAGTGTTCTTTAGCATGAGAGCATAATATCTCCACTCCATCTCGTCTGGTAACGAATCTAACAACTTGTCTACTTGCTCATCACCAGGATATTGAATTCCATGTCTATCTAATTCCAGCTTTAGATGCCCAAACCTCTCGATCATTTTTTATACTGATTCATTCTTTAAACATCCAAACATATCAAACTCTTTTCTAAGAAGTTTCTTTTTGTTTTTTACGATTTCAGTACTTCCTAAACATTTCTTTTCTAACTTTGCCCAAAGATCTTTAGCATTTGAATAATCTATCAATGAGATGATATCCTCCGGAACAGACTGAAATAACAATGCCACACACTTTTGTTCGGCTACGAATGATTCAATCTCATCAGTATATGTTAAGGCTTCACCATTCTTGTTTCCGTTTTCATAACCATTCTTCAGACTTTTCCAACTTGGAAATGCAAATGCCATCATCCAATCTTCAAACTTTCTGGACCACCGACTGTATTCCTCAATAGCCATTAGCTTTGGAGGTTTATTGAACGTTCCGAAAGCACTTTCCGATTCCCAAGCTTCCTTTTTCTTCTCTTTCGGCGGGTTATCATTGTTGTTGCTTGAAGATGAATCGTCTCCCGAGTTTCCAGCAAACGCGTACATGTCACTGAACGGGTTCAAGAATAGATCATCCATCTTGTACGTACCTGAAAAATCAGTCAAATACTTAGAAAATTTTTAGGTTTTGAAGAATCAGCAAGTTCAAGCGAAATCAACAAGTATTGAAAGTTCAAGCGAAACTGAACTATTGAAGCGAAATCTCCTATTTCGCTTGGACTTTCAAGCGAAACTGTCAATCTGAAACAATTAGTTCAAGCGAAATCCAAGAACCTATTTCGCTTGAACTTTTCAAGCGAAATTGTCTAATACAAGTCCAATGATTCAAGCGAAATCCAGCAAATCAATTTCGCTTGAATTTTTTTCAAGCGAAATCCTTTGTTTTTCAAGCAAAATTGATCTTATACTTCGAACTCTTTCAAGCGAAATCTGGTTTTAGTACATTTTTCACAAGTTTTAATCTGAATTTTAATCCGAATCTTTGTAGGCTTTGTTAAAACTATATTTTACACAATATACTCGAAAATCAGACCATTTCGACCGTTGGAACAATTTCAGTTCAGAAAAGTATAAAAAGAAATGAGTAGAAAGAAGAGAATCCGGTAATATCAAGCTGCTATGGTATGAACTCCTCGTCCTGAGCTCTGATACCACTTATTGGACTTATCTACAACCTCGAAACGTCAGTTAAGGCAGTTCATCTTTGAGTACGAAGGCGGAATCAACGTAAACAAAGTCATAACAGCTAGTTTCCTTTTAATCTTTCTTTTCTGATTGATTTTTGTGCTTTTACAATGTAATCTGATACAAATCCGACAGCACTTCGTCTCACATACAATGACCAAGTCCCTCTCAAATGAACAACACACACCTATATATAGACTGAAGATTTCGCTTGGAATGACATGAGTTGCTGTTCAAGCGAAATCTAATGTGTTGATTTCGCTTGAACTGCTACCAACAAACTTCAAGCAAAATTGTATGAACTGATTTCGCTTGAACATGTACATTCACTCTTTTCAAGCGAAAACCTTATCTCAAACATGATCTAAACCTAATTAAGACCCTGTTGTGTGTTCATTCAACCTATCTAGACACAATACTTGATTAAGACGTAATCAGCAGACATTTAGTGCACCAACAGCCACAAGTGAATGCTTATGCAATCAGAAGAGAGTTTGGCGTTTAGTATTTCGCGTATATTCAAGATATAATGTCTCTGCCTTGGTGGGATGTCGAAGAGTTACCCAAAGTCAAAACATTATCTTATCCTGTCAGAGAACGTGATATGCCTACTTGGGGCTTAATGAAGTTTGAAGCTTTCAAAGAATTCAAACACTGGAAGCCACATTATCCGAAGAAAGTGAAGAAGGTGGATCCAGTTACAGGCATTGAAGAAACAATTCTGCAAACAAAGAAGCCCAGAGTTATAAAGAACATTCCATTGCCGAAGATGGAACAGAACTTTCACGAAGGGTTTTTTTGCTGGGTGTACAGCTTTGACGACTGAAGCTGTGATTGTTTACAAAGTCGGGAATGAAAGCAGATACATTCATCTGTACAATCCAATGTGGATTGTGAATTGTTCTGCGAAAGATATCGAGTGTTTGTTCGTAAACAAGATTGGTTATAAAGATCAAGCTATGCAGTTTCAGAAAGTTGCTACGATATGTTTCCGGAAAGGAATTAATTCTGAAAATATGTGGTTATCAAAGTGGAGAAAGATTGAAAAGGAAGAGCTTCTGAAAGCTGAGAAGGAGAGAAAGGAGCGTGAGGAGAAAGACAAGATTGCTAGATATACGTGTGTACAAAGGCTTGCTAAGGAAGAGAAAAGAGCTGCAATAGAGAAGGAAAAGCTCAGGAAGACGTTGTTGAAAAAGCCAAAGCGTCATGAAGAAAAGTTCAAGTCTTTGTGAAGAAAGTTTTGAAGATAGGCTGCTTGAAGACTGCGGCAATATCCAAGGGGGAGTTTGTTGGTGCACAATGTCTATCGCCTATGTCATCAGTCTAGGTCGTGTCGTTTACGTCTAATAGGTCAAAAAGTTAAGTTTATATGTATGGAAAGATAGTTCGCATGAACTGAGGTTAATGTGTCAGGTCGCACGAACTGGGAAATGTCCAGTTCGTGCGAAGTGGATAGTATATCTCGTGCGAACTGGTTGCCCTATAAATAGGGTTGTTGTGTTTTTCATTTGTAACTTTTCAGAGGTTTTGTCACGAAGTGCTGCTGAAATTCTCTATGTACCTGAACGTCTAATATGAATGGAAAACGTGTTTAAAGTTTATTTCTCTGCTTCTACTCCTATTCTAACACTGATTCAAGGTTGCTAGTCTGTTTCCGCCTTTCTAGTGACTCAGATTTGACTCAGACCGACTCGTTTTGATCGAATCTCGATCCTACAATGGATGTGTTGTTGTGGGTTTTGTGGCCGAAAATGAAGGAAGAAGAAAGGAGGTTTTGGTTGGTTTAATTGTTGTAAAAATGAAGGAAGTGATAGAGAAATAGGAATGTTATAATTTGCAAATCTTTTCTAGTCAACATGATCTCCATAGGCCATACTTCATCCATTATGAAACTTGTTGTAGGTTATGCTTGTGGGAGCCACATGTGGGGGGGGGGGGAGGTAAAGTGTAAATTTTTTTTATAAAATATCTTTTATAAATTATAACATGTGATAAATAATTAATGGTAGATATTTGGTCATTAAGAAAATCTTGCATGATTAAGACATTAATCATGTTTAGGGTGTTAAACTAGTCTTAACTAGTTCATTAGATTGGTTGGTATTAATTTTGGATGGTAAGAATATCACTAATTCGTTCATCGGTTCAATATCGGGTGATATACAAAAGTTGTAATATAGTACCGGTAGTTATGGTTTTAATTTACCAATGATGCTAGGGTGTTTATTCAAGGCGTTTATGGCACCATAATATCGCTAACTAGTTCTCTAGATGATTCGTTTAGGCATTAGGGTGATAAAAATACCATTTACCAGCTTGTCGGCTCAAAGCTGAACAAGATGTGCAAGTAGCGACGTAGTACCGGTAGCTTGTCTTTCGGATATCCCATTGATATCCCCAAGCTTATTTATGGTGTAAAATATTATTTACAAGTCCTACTGACATTAAAATGTTGTATTTTAGTGTTGCAAACAAATTATTATTGTTACAGTTTGGCGCGGATCGGACACTTTATGTTTATGTGCATTTTCCGGAAGTTTATGTGTTTTAACAATTGGTGCCCCTAATTAGGGGTTTTTATTTGTATTCCAATGATCATAAGCTTTCATGCCATTCATTGCTCGTTCGGACAGTTTTCAGAACTAGCTGGCATGAATAGTGTGTTCCAGTGAATAGTGTTTTCAGCATTTTGCCAACATATTTGGACATAGTTTGTAGTTTTCTCGCGACGCACTGAATGTATCCATATTGTTTAGCATATTTAACCATGTCCTATGATTGCTATACTTTATGCAACTTAATCACACATTAATCAAGTCGTAACAAACGCAACTAAATGTAAAATTAAGTTATTAAGTTGTACGGAATCACCATTATTTTTGCCGATTGTCACACCCTTTTACGTCACTATTGAATTTTGAACTTCAAATATGAAAGTCGTGTTTGAATATTTTGCAACATTAATCAAGCATTTGTTGATGTCATAGAACACTTCAACAAATTCCCCCTTAATTTATGATTCGGGCTTGCATTTGCAATAACATATTCCCCCTGGAATAACACTTCAGTTCTTTGTCTGCACAGTTCCTGACCCAATCCTCCGATTTATAAACATGCAATCTTGACGAACATTCACCAACATGAAACTATTAACCATGCCCGTATTCAGTTTAACGTAAATCCCATGCTCGATCACGAATCTTCAATACCTGACTAGCAATCTTTAACATTATGCATATCTAAGTTTGGTTTAGCGCAACTCTCTTGCTTGATTCGCCGATCTTCAAAACTCAACGAGCAATTGATAGAAATTTCGAATACCACACTAATTATTTCCAAATCAATGAATACTCATGAAAAACTGAAACCCACTCTTCCGTAACCATCATTATGCACCACCAATCTTCAAATACTGGTCAGTGTAAATGGTAATCTGTTCAATCAGCAAATCTTCATTGGATTCCCAGATTATCTGATAACACACTATGATCTTCAATCCTTTTGTCATGATCAATTATTTAATCTTCTCCCTTCGTCATGAAATCAAATATATTATAATTCTCCGCCAATCCCAATAGCCACTTAATCTTTAGACATCATTATTCTCTAGCGGATAGTCCCGAAAATAACTCATTTGTCTGGAGATTAACAATGTAGTAGAACTCTCGTGTACAACTTGATAAGTCTTTGAAATATGATGGCTCACAGTGACCACAGATATCTCCTTCATACCGGTTTGTACAAAGATGAGACCTTAGTCTTCTCTGCCAGTCCCGATAGCAACTTAATCTCCAAGCATCATTACTTCCTGATGATTAGTTCAGAAAATAACTCATGTGCTTGAAAACTAAAAATATTGAGTATCAGTATCTTGAAAGCTCTGTTAAATCTGATGGCTCAAATCGACCACAGATGTTTCCAGCATATTGGCTTGAACAGTGATGAGACTTTAATTTGATCACGAACAACTAAAGAATCCGGTTTCAAATTGATCACGGACTAAGAATCAAGATACTCTACATCACCAAAATATTTTAGGTCTGAACCACTTGAATACTATTGCACTTTTTCCCGTTTGAATTTCTAAAAATGTTCTAAGAATTGAAAATTTTTATTCCCCCTCATTTTTGGCAAATTTTGACCTCTCTAAACTCATCACTAAATTTCCCCTCAAAATAGGCAAATTCAGGTTTCTTACGGATTTAACAATTTTGGCCCATTAATAGTCACTTCACCAGATGTAATCATTATGAATATGTCTCCTTGACTACCCCACTCTCTATCAAAATTCTGTCTATGAATTCATCATCTTTTTCTTCTCTCTGAAAACTCCGACGTGTCCCCAAATAACCCGTATTTAACATTAAAATCCCCGAAAAAACTTTTCATCACCAAATTTTTCTAGACATTTTCCCCCTCAAATTGAGAAACAAATTTTCACGATGGGAATTTCATAATTTTCATGCCTTTTTTATTTTAATTTATTTATGTAACACCTCGTAAAATCGTGTCCAATGATGTGTTGACACGTGTAAGGAACCCTAATAAAGTCAAACATTGACTGTGAGGGACTATTTTCATCAAAATCAAAAACTTTGATTTTAAAAGGACTGAAAGTGTCAACATGCCTAAACTAGGCATCTGAGCGACCTTATACGGTGTCCGTATTCTCAAAGGAGCCACTTGTTGGACGAGAGGAGCCGTTTGCGTAATTTTGTGAAAGTTTGCGCGTCGAAGGGTTAAAAGTGTCAACATGTTAATTCTTACCTCTGAGTGACCTTTTAACAAACCGAGAGCTTCATAATGTTGATTATATTCTCGGGAATGCCTAATATTGGCCATTCAAGGCTTTCATGCCAATAAGTGAAGTTACGCGCAAGTTTGTAAGTTAGAGGGGTTAAAAGCGTCAACATGTTTAATTATACCTCTGAATGACCTTTTAACGAACCCAAAGCATTTCGATGTGCAATCATACTCTCGAGAATGCCTAATATGGGCTACATAGGGCTTTGATGCTATTAAATGATGATACGCGCAAGTTTGCGCGTTAGAGGGACCAAAAGCGTCAATGACGGATAATACACCTTTGAGTGACCTTTTACGCGAACTGGAGCATCGTAATAAATAAGCATATTCTAGGGAATGCCTTGAATTGGCCTTGGAAGACTTTGATATCGATAAATGTTATTACGCGTCATTTTTCGCGTTATAAGGACTAAACGCGTCATCGGGTGAAATTACGCGTTTAAAAGGTCTTTCAATTGAACCGGGAGCTCCGCAATGCTTAGACATATTGACGGGTATACCTAAGATTGGACACTAAGGGTTTTCGCACTCTTTATTGAAATATATGTGGTTATGCAAAATAATGTGCCAAAAATGAAAATTTTGAAAGTTCATAAGTCGCTAAAAAGGGTTCAGGGATTGATATTGTAAAACCTGAAACATGTTATGGCTAGTTCGGGTCTAGTCTCGAGCCATGAGTTCAATGGGTTGCCTTTTCGTGGGCACCTCCTAATTTCTTCGTTTGCTTAGTTAATTATCGGGTCAAACCATTTAGATAAAAAGTCAAACTTGGCAGAATTATGAATAATAATTCAAACCAAAGATACAGAGGTTATAAATTATATTTTAACACTCTAATAACTTGGTAATTATTATTAGAACATGTCTAAATATGTTCAACCCGACAATTATGAGTTTAGGGTCGGTTCGTAACTGAAAGTCGCAAAAGCTTGACTTTTGCTTTGACTTTCAGTTCTGAACCAATCTAGCTTAAATCCTTGATGTTTTAAGCTTCCATTAGGACCGTATTATGTTGTAGTATAACCCCCTAAAGTTATAGTACTTGGTCCTTAGTAGTTTGAATTATATGCTAGTTTCCGTTATTATGCCTATAAATGTCCATTTCCCCTTTTGACATATTAATGAGAATTTTGAAAATGTGAGAGGACAAAAACCTTTATCACTAATATATAAGTATGTCCCAAAAATTTCACATCAGTTCTTGGTCTCAAACAGGAGTTATGCGCGATATCATAAATAGAAGCTTTTTATTAATTAAATTGCGATATCTTGCATAAGGCGTGTTTATACTTGGATTTTGACCCAAAACTCATTACCTACTGTTAAGATATTATTTTTAGGAATTTTTGGAATTTTTGATCAGATTATAAAATGATCGTATCATAGAGTTATTGTGTAAATTCGGTAAATGACGATAATACCCTTTTCATGCATAAAATGAGATTCACAAATGATTTGAATGCCAAACCTTTTCCTACTGATTTTATACATTAAATAAATTATTTTGAGCATTCAAAACTGATCAAAATCTCAGATTTCCATAAAACACCTTAATTATCGTCAATTAGCGATTTTTACGCTATTTAAGAGCATAGTATGGTTCTAAACCATAATTAACACCTAAGACTTATTACCTACTGAATTTTTAAATAAATTTTACTATTTTATAGTAGGTATAAGTCATGAACTCAAACTTCCAAAAATGTTCTTAAAAGCATATGTGAAATGCCCAAAATGCCCTTTCGGGGCATAGTTTGGCCATAATTGGTAAACCTTACATATATATAATATCTTACTGATGTAATGTGATAAAATAAATATTTTAACTGATTACCAAAGACCAGAACCTCAGCTTGCTTTAAAATCTCTTTTATAAATGGTAAAATAACCAAAATGCCCCTACGGGACTTAAATTGGTTTAAAATACTTTTCGGGTATATATGTTAACATCCTACATATGTATTAACATATTCTAAGCATAATAACATATGGGACTTGTATATGGTTCACTTGGTTACCCATTACGCATTTACGCGTTCGGATCGGTCGATGTAACTAGTTTACATAAGTTTTCCGAAATGGGTTTAACCTTATCGTTTATATCTCAAAATCCAGAATGTGTTTAGTTTACCCATATTATACAAGTCTTCGTACTTGTTGGGTCTAAATAACATTCTATTCCGGTCATCGCTTAATCTAGCGTATCGTACCGTTTTAGATAATTTAAGCTAGTCGGTTTAAGTCTACGACTTAAATAAAACCGTTAGCATTCTGAATTGGTTATATATTACCATGACTCCAGACTAGAGCCACCCGGTAAAAGCTACCTGCATTTAGATAGATTGGATACGACTGAGTTATTTTTGCTGTGAATTAAGTATTAGCTCAGGTAAATACTTTTAACTTATTTTCCCTTATACGTGCTTGGGATACGGTAAATTAATACCGCTTGGTCGGGTGTGGATCAATCAAATGCTGGATTGTGGCTAGTAAATCCACAAAACCCGTTTTGATACTATTCTATTGATAATTTAAACATTGGGGGTTAACGACCATGTCCTGGATATATCCTCGGCTCATTTCATTTGTAAATGGTCACGACCAATGCGCAAGGTGTAGGCATACAACGAAAAGATGCCAATATTAAATTATTAATTACCCACAAGTTGGGGATAACTCCTTTATGGATTTTATAAGTGGCAGGTTAATTGTATTATTAATTACCTACAAGTTGGGCATAACTCAAAGGAGTCGTTTAATTGTATTTACCAGTGAAAACTAACGTATTTTTAAAAGACTAAGTGGCAGGTACTACTCGTAATAGGCTAGGAGTTGCTTGGTGTCGAAAAAGAGGATCTTGCAAATCCTTAAAGATCCCATAAAGTCTGCTAAACTTCATTTTGTATATTATGTAATGATCCACCTGTGGATTTGATATTACAGGCTCATCTATAATAATACTTTGACATTTTCAGAAATTTGAGTTTGTAATAATATTTTATATTCCAAGACTTCCGCTGTGCTATTCTGTGTATGTTTGACCATGATGATATCAACTACGTCACGATACTCCCCACTGGGCCCACCGGTAATGTGTGGAAATATCGGGGTGTGACAGGTTGGTATCAGAGCCAACATTGAGTGAATTAAACACTAGTCTTTTGTGTTTAATCTCAATGACACAGTAGCATATTCCTTAGACCTTTTGAGTCTAGACTTAACATTGGAATGCTCTCATCCCTATTAAGTAAACATTGTTTTCAGTTTTATGTTTTTTGAATAAGTCGCCAAGTAAGGAAGCCGTTGATGGAAATTCTCCTCATCCGAAGCCAAGGAATGCCAAGCTTTGTAAAACGGCTAGGATAAGCGTGCGACCGGTTTGGAGGAAGACCTTTATGGATTCATTCCCAAAAACCAAACCCATTTGAATTGCAATCAGACTTCAGAGTCCATACCGGAGGTCCCTGAGGCTCAAATTTTAAAATTTGTGCCAGTGGAGTCCATACCAGGTGGTCCCTGAGGCTCCCGTTTTAAAAATAATGCTAGTAAATGCTGATGATCCTTATTTCTTACCTCTAAGTTTTGGAATCCCAGACTTAGATTATTCCAGTCAAAACCCAATCCGTGATCCATATCATTCCTTACCCATTGAATCCTTGAATTCTACTTCTATAATGGATCCTGATTGGAATACCTACCTTATTCATTAAGATCTTCAGTATCCTTACCGTATATGGTAAACAAAGAAGAGAACCAATCAAAATGAAGCAAGGAAGGCATTAGAGAATCCTTCTTTCATAATATTCTTTGTCTTTTAAGTCCTTATAAGGACCTATCTCTTCTATTTTAGTCCTTGTATGGACATACCTTTCGACTTAAGACCCTATACGAGCATTTGCTATTTAGTCCTTTCATGGACATTATAATTTGATATAGTCCCTTGTGGACATTATATTTCAATAAAGTCCCTCGGTGGACGTACTATTTCAATATAGTCCTTTCAAGGACGTGTGATTTTATTAAAATCCCTTTTGTGGATACACTATTTTAAAATAGTCCTTTCGTGGACTTGATATTTCAATATAGTCCTCTCATGGACATTATACTTCATCATAGTCCCTTCATGGACATGCAGATTCATCGAAGTCCCTTTTACGGACCAATTATTACATTAAGATCCCTTGTGTACATGCTATTTTATTATAAGTCCCTTTAAGGACATGCTATTTTATTAATAAACCCTAATGAAGACGTATCTTTCGATATAAAGTCCCTACGAGGACAATTGTTTATTAACGTCCCTTCATGGACATGTTATATCATAAAAGTCACAATACAGACATATTTTATAGTCCCTTTACGGACTATTATTTTCTTTTAGTCCCTGCATGGACTAGAGTTATTTAAAGTCCCTGTGAGGACATCTGTATAGCAAGGCCCTTTTGTGTGCACGCTGGACCAATATAGTCCTTTTATGGACATGTTATTTCATTAAAATCCCTTAGAGGATACGTTATTTCAAAATAGTCCCTTTGAGGACATGATATTTCATTATAACCCCTATATGGACTTATAATATTTATAGTCCTTATATGGACTTATATTTTTCCTCTTAGTCCTCTGTTGACAAATATATCACTAAAGTCCTGATTAAGGCACTATTATAAATTTCTAATGATTTAGGAAAGTTTTGAAAATTTTATGTAGGTATTCATTTCGTCCTTTATCCAACAATAGTTCTGAATTTTACTCGAACTTTATTGATCAGCTGAAGTTTTCAAAAGATCTTCTTAATGGTATAACCTAGCCTATATGTTTATGAACATGGCTATGATGGTAAAACCCTCTTAAGATAATTAATCTTTGTTAACATCTGAGAACATGTTACCACTCCTGGCAGTGTGGCGTGAGAAACCACACCAGCCGTCAAGGTATTGGATTACGTCCAAGCCTTAAAGCCTATATGATCAGAGTAGATCATGGCAAGTATCATCAATGTGATGATCATACCATAAACATCCATTAGTGGTGAAGTGCCTACGGGCTATACCTGTTGTCTAATAAAGACAACGATAGCTGTAGTCTACGACTCCCTGTCTAAAAATGTTGGACTATGTCCAAACATAACAGTCTATGTGATCAATGCGATCATGACTAATAACATCCAATACGATGATCATGTTATTTAACATCCTTTAGTGATGTTTTGCCTACGGGCTATAATGTATTGTCCATTTGAGACATTGACATTGTGATCTTTATGATTCCTTGTCTAAGGTGGTGAGCTATGCTCAAGCCAAATAGTCAAAATGATTAATGCAATCATGACTTATATCATCTGATATGATGAACCTATTATAAACATCCATTAATGATGTTCCGACTACGGGCCATATTATATTGTCCATTTGTGACAAAGACATTGTGATCTTTACGATCCCCTGTTTAAGGTAGTGAGCTGTGCTCAAGCCTAATAGTCTATATGATCAATGTGATCATGACTAAAATCATCAGTACGATGATTAAAATTTAACATCCTTAATGATGTTTTGCCTAAGGGCTATATTATATTGTCCAATTGAGACAAGGCAATTGTAATCTTTTGTGATTCTTTGCCCAAGTGGTTAGCTATGCTCAATTCCCATAGTCTATAAGATCATTGCGATCCTGACTAGTATCGTCAGTATGATGATCATAATATTAACATCCCTACTGATGAAATGCCTACGAGCTATACTTTATTCTATTGTCGATAAAACAAAGATAGTGATGGTCTTTATGATCCCCTGTTAAAAGTGGTGGGTTATACCCAATCCTAATAGTCTATATGATCAATGTGATCATGATTAATATCATCAAATACGATGATGATATATGAACATCCATTGGTGATGTCAATTGGTTTACCTTTGTGCCATATTTAAATGTCCTTTGCGACAAGGCCTTTGTGCCATATGATCATTTATGTCCTTCATGACTAGGCTTTATGCCATATCTTTCTACGTCCCTCGCGACGGGCTTTTATGCCATATATGTGTATATATATATATAGTAAAAGTCATGTAAGGCTAGCCTTCGAGCTATTCATAATCGTCCTTGAGACAAAGACAGTTGTGACATTATGATCCCCTGTCAAATAGGTAATGGACTCGCTCCAAACCTTAATTGCCATTGATGGTCCTTTTGTGACCTAGGCTAAATGTAATGGACATACATTCAAATAACATTCATTAGGAATGTTCGAAACATAATAGCCTATACGGTTTATGGATGCCGTGGCTAATCCATGTCAGGTCATCAGGATGATGACTAACAATTGTTTAATGCGGTGGTTATGTGACAACCCGAGTTTCCAAGGTTTCTACTCAACTTAATACTCGTTCACAAAGCATTGGTTATATACGTGATATGCATTATAAGTGTCTATGTGATATGTATGTGTATTCTATATTTAATTGATGTGCAATATACGTGCTGATGGTAGACTCGTGGTGTGTGTATTATGTGTGTTTGTGTTATGCGTGTATTAATAAAAGGAATGGTACAATAGTTAAAACATGGATCCCTTGCCTTATACTCTACCCGACGAAATCACCCTCCCAGCCGAAAACCCTCTCCCAATGAAAACCAAGGTCTAGACAAAATCAACTGATTTCATCGGTCAGTGATTTCGCCAAAGCCCATTTAGGGCCCAATCCATTTAAGAGTTTATATTCTACGCGAACTGTGCAATTGTGAAATAACTGATCGATCAACAAACCCTACTCCCTTCCTGTTGTGCGACGGCGAAGACCAGACCCCCCCCCCCTTCTTGAGTAGCATCCCATTCGGTCACATCTCTGGTTAGTGGCCTTTATCTATTGGTATTCGTGATCGCAGGATATTGTTATAGGTGTTGTTAAATGAGATTGATAATTATTATTTAGTGGTCATATGTTAATTCGGTTGGTATGAAAATTCGTGCTGGTAATCTGCATGTTGTTTGCGTAAAGGCCAAGGAGTAGTGTTTATTATTTGCATTGTGGGTGTTATGATTCATGATAATTAATAGATTGTTCACTTTGGTTGTTTTGGTCCCTTGTCATGTTTGTCTTGCATGTGAAATATTAGCAGAGGTTGTCGGCCATCTACTTGAGTGGCCAATCAAATATAGGGTATTTTGATATTAATTAGGGTATTGATGAATTGTTCATGTTGAGTTGTTTATGTGCGCATGAAGTGAAACATTAATGTATATATAGCAGTTAACATGAAGGGCTGATGCGTGACTTGATCATAATAATGGCATGTTATGTAATTGTTGTTTGATTAATTCGGGTAGCTACTGATGATGTTAACAATAATTTGTTGTCATATTGTTAATTGAGGTTCATTTAATCGTAGTAGGTGAACTGCTTGGGCTAGATTGTATAGTCAAGTAATCATGACCATATAAATAAGTTACTGAATACATGTTTGGAATATTAGTTCAACCCAATTATTTGTGAATCAAAGGTATGTTTGATTATGATCATGGACTCACACGATTGGGGACATGGGCCGGAGGTGGTTAGACAGAATTGTGTGGACTTGGACAATAACTCACAAACAACTTAGAGGTTGTGCAAATCATGGCCCAACTACATATATATAATGAATGGGCCTGGGACGGAGTTTGGTTGTGCCATGCACAGAATGCCATGACAATATTAGATCACACATATGCCAAGATAATATATATGTATTGGATTGCATGTAACTTAATTAAATGTTGGGTCGCATGAATTAAAGTTGAATCATTGATCCGTAACTTGCATATCATCAAGTGTTAATATATGTGCTGTACATGATTGGTGTATTATGAACTAGGTATACACTAGATACTATTTGATTTACTTTTATGGCTTGAACTTCACGGGTGTGCTACATGTATTTTGTCTGTGTGATAAGTGAATAAGGAATACATGACTTGTTATACGTGAAACATGTGGTTTATGTGTACGTAGAATTGACTGTTATCGGTAACTCTTTTAGGGCGTGTTGGTTCAACTGACAAACAAGTAACTAATCATACCGAGCAAACCAAGGTGAGTTCACACTCTTACTAAGGCATGGGATTCCCGGGGATAGGGAATGGGCTGAATGATGGAATTGAACAATTACTCGTACTTACATGGCTACTAGACTATCTACCATGGTCCTCGGGTTAAGCAGGACACTTACGTAAAACCTACGTAAACAAGTACTTACCACTGTCTTCCGGAGTCAGGAAGGACACTTACGTAAAACCTACGTAAATCCACACATGCAACTGTCTTCCGGAGTCAGGAAGGACACTTACGTAAAACCTACGTAAACTCACACATGCAACTGTCTTCCGGAGTCAGGAAGGACACTTACGTAAAACCTACGTAAACCCCACGCGTACCACTGTCCTCGGGTAAAGAAGGACACTTACGTAAAACCTACGTAAAGCTTGTACGTACTACTGTTCTCGGGTTAAGAAGAACACTTATGGTTACGAATAGTCTAGTGTATATGCAAACATGGGAAGCCCCCACTAATAGAACATACTATCGGCCTAGTAGAGCCGCATGTTACGAAACAAACTTACTATTACGAACATACTTACTGTGAACTCGCTCAACTAGTTGTTGACTCTCTATTACATGCCTTGCAGGTCGTTAGGTATACATGGAGCTTGCACTGGGAGGCGCGGTCGTTGTGGACATGGATCGTGAATGCTTGATTTAAACATTATGACATTACATACTTTATTTATGATTGGGCTTTTACTCATACGCTTCCGTTAAACTTTGTTATTACACTTATGTTTTGAACACCTTTCATATGGATTGGTTTGGTTAAATTACATTTACTTCTACTATTTACATTGTTCTATATGATTGGTGGTTTGATCCTGGTCAGTCACGCTCCCAAGCGGTGATACTCCGCGTGTGGATTTTGGGGGTGTGACAGATTGGTATCAGAGCCATTGGTTATAGAGAACTTGGTTTTAATAAGGGGAAAAACTTTTTGTTAAAACCAGACTATAACCTGAACAGTGCTCAATGATCCACAATGACGCTTCGCTCCATGTGCAAGACTCAACACTCTAGGTACTACTATTCATGTTTACATTGCCTACTTGCTAGATTACATAGAACTTTGCTCACGGTATGCTTAAATAAACGTAACAATTGTTGATTGAAACACATGTGTGCTTACTCTCTTCTGTCATCGCACTTTCGCGAACCTTTCTCACTCGTGTTTCCACTGATATGAAGATCATGAGTGGACGCGTTAACCTAACTCAAGCCCAGTTGGCGGCTTTGATCACTGAACAAGTTACTGCAGCACTCGCAGCTGCCCAGGCAGGAGGTACAGCCTGCCATCACAACTTACTCTTGGATCTTTAGATCCTACTCTCGTAACCAACACTCGTGCTTAAGTATGTTTACTCTTACGCACACGATAGGTCAACACGCTCAGCCACCTGTGTGCACGTTCAAGACTTTTATGGACTGTCGTCCTACTACTTTCAGTGGCACTGAAGGGGCCGTTGGACTCCTCCACTGGTTTGAGAAGCTCGAATCGGTCTTCGAGATGTGTGAATACCCTGAGGCTCGTTGGGTGAAATATGCCACTGGTACTCTCGAAGGCACTGCGCTAACTTGGTGGAACGCGCAGGTTCAGATGCTGGGGCTGGCGGCTGCTAATGCCACCTCATGGAATGATTTCAAGGAATTGATCAAACGTGAATACTGTAGTCGTGATGACATCCACAAGCTGGAAGTGGAGTTCTTTAACCTGAAGATGACGGGGTCAGAGATGGAAGCGTACACGAAACGATCCAACGAACTGGCAGTGTTAGGTCCAACTATGGCGGATCCCCTCATCAAGCGCATTGAGCTGTACCTCAAAGGCTTAGTACCAGAGATTCAAAGTCATGTGACTGCTGCTAACCTTGCTACTATTCAAGATGTTACTCGTCTTGCTCATCGTCTCACAGACCAGGCTGTGGAACAGAACAAGCTGCCTAAACGTATTGGTGCTACTACTACTACTACTATTACTTCTGCTACTCCCAGTGACAACAAAGGAAAGTGGGATGGAACCTCCAGCAAGGGTTCGACTTCAGTTTAGTCCCAGGCACAACAGCGAAAGATTGATGACTATCAGAGCCCTGGTCAGCAGTCTTCTAGTAGTCAAGGGCAGGGTGGATATCGAGGAAACCACCCAAAATGCAACAGATGCAACAGACACCACAGTGGTCACATAGTCAAGGGTTGTAACCTCGTCTTAGCTGGTCAGACTTTCTCTATCGATCTCATTCCCATAACTCTGGGTAGTTTTGACATCGTCATCGGTATGGATTGGTTATCTCAACAACAAGCAGAGATCCTATGCAAAGAGAAGATTGTTCACATTCCCCGTTCTGGCAAAGAACCTCTCGAAATTCAAGACGACAAGAGTGGTGCTGTGGTTGGCATCATCTCCTTCCTGAAGGCTCAGAAGTGTTTACGAAAGGGCCACACTTTTATCTTAGCACTCGTTACTGATGCATCAACGAAAGGGAAGAAGATCGAGGATATCCCAGTAGTACGCGATTTTCCTCAGGTGTTTCCTGAAGATTTACCTGGGCTACCGCCTCATCGCCAGGTCGAATTTCAGATCGAGCTAGCTCCTGGAGCAGCACCCATAGCTCGAGCACCTTATCGCTTAGCTCCAACCGAACTGGAAGAACTGTCCAAGCAATTGCAAGAACTCTTGGATAAGGGTTTCATTCATCCTAGCTCTTCACCCTGGGGAGCTCTAGTATTGTTTGTGAAGAAGAAAGACGGTACCTTCAGGATGTGCATAGATTATAGCGAACTGAACAAGGTGACCGTGAAGAATCGCTATCCTCTTCCACGCATTGATGACTTATTCGACCAACTGCAAGGGTCGAGCTACTATTCAAAGATAGATTTGAGGTCAGGCTACCATCAACTGAGAGTCCGGGACGAGGACGTCTCCAAAACAGCATTCAGAACACGCTACGGCCACTACGAGTTTCTAGTCATGCCATTCGGGTTAACAACTGCACCCGCAGACTTCATGGATCTTATGAACAGAGTGTGCAAGCCTTATCTTGACAAGTTCGTTATTGTTTTCATCGACGATATCCTGATCTATTCGAAGAGTCAGGAGGAACACGAGCAACATTTACGACTCATTTTGGAACTCCTTCGAGCAGAACAGCTGTACGCCAAGTTTTCAAAATGCGACTTCTGGCTTCGTGAAGTCCACTTCCTAGGCCACGTGGTAAACAAGGATGGGATTCATGTTGATCCATCCAAGGTAGATTCGATCAAGAACTGGCCTGCACCTCGCACACCAACCGAAATACGCCAATTCTTGGGTTTGGCGGGTTATTACAGACGGTTCATCATAGACTTCTCAAAGATTGCACAGCCGCTTACACTACTGACACAGAAAGGTGTTGCTTACCGTTGGGGTAATACACAGGAAACAACGTTTCAGCACTTAAAGGATAGACTTTGTAGCGCACCTATCCTCTCATTGCCTGAAGGTACGGACGATTTTGTAGTCTACTGCGACGCATCTATCCAAGGTCTTGGATGTGTGTTGATGTAACGGGATAAAGTCATTGCTTATGCTTCGCGCCAACTTAAGATTCACGAACGGAATTACACTACACATGATTTAGAGCTGGGAGCTGTTGTTTTTGCGCTCAAGATATGGCGACATTACCTGTACGGTACCAAGTGCACTCTATACACCGATCACAGGAGTCTTGAGCATATCTTCAAGCAAAAAGAATTGAACATGCGACAACGTCGATGGGTCGAATTACTGAACGATTACGAATGTGCTATAAAGTACCATCCGGGTAAAGCCAATGTGGTGGCCGACGCCCTCAGTCGAAAAGATACTACACCTAGGCGTGTACGGGCGTTGTAACTCACTATTCAGTCTAGTCTTCCTTCTCAGATACGAGATGCTCAGGTAGAAGCATTGAAACCCGAAAATGTCAGGGCTGAAGCCCTACGCGGTTCAAGGCAACGGTTGGAACAAAAGGCAGACGGCGCCTACTATGTAACGGGACGCATCTGGGTCCCACTCTATGGTAACCTACGAGAGCTTGTGATGGATGAAGCACACAAGTCTCGCTACTCGGTACATCCTGGATCGGATAAGATGTACCACGACCTCAGAACTACATACTGGTGGCCTAGCATGAAGGCCTACATAGCAACTTACGTCAGCAAGTGTTTGACTTGTGCGAGAGTCAAAGTCGAATACCAGAAACCTTCAGGCCCACTCCAACAACTTGAGATACCACAATGGAAATAGGAACAAATTTCTATGGATTTTGTTACTGGCCTACCTAGATCTCGGTGCGGAAATGACACTATATGGGTGACCGTGGATCGACTCACAAAGTCTGCATACTTCTTGGCTATCAAGGAAACGGATAAGTTCTCCACCTTAGCAGACGTATATCTTAAGGAAGTTGTCTCGAGGCACGGGGTGCCCACCTCTATTATGTCTGATCGTGATGCACGTTTTACTTCAGAACTGTGGCAAGCAATACACAAGTCCTTTGGCTCACGTTTAGATATGAGCACAGCTTATCACCCTCAAACGGATGGGCAGTCGGAACGCACCATTCAAACTTTAGAAGACATGCTTCGTGCAAGTGTAATCGATTTCGGCAATGGCTGGGAAAAACACCCCCGTTAGTGGAGTTCTTGTATAACAACAGTTACCACATCAGCATTCAAGCCGCTCCATTCGAGGCATTGTACGGGCGTAAATGCCGATCAACTCTTTGTTGGGCAGAGGTGGGTGATAGTCAGATCACGGGTCCAGAACTTGTAGTGGACACAACAGAAAGAATTGCTCAGATACGGCAACGCATGGCAGCGGCTCGTGACCGTCAGAAAGCCTACGCGAACAAGCGTCGGAAACCACTCGAGTTCCAAGTAGGGGATCAAGTGCTACTCAAAGTTTCACCCTGGAAGGGTGTGGTTTGTTTTGGGAAACGGGGCAAGCTCAATCCGCGATATGTCAGACCGTTCGAAATCATTGAGAAGATAGGCAAAGTAGCCTACAAACTAAACCTGCCCGCAGAACTCAGTGCAGTTCACAACGTTTTTTTTTTCACGTGTCGAATCTGAAGAAGTGTCTGTCAAATGAGACCCTCATAGTTCCTTTGTAGGAGCTCACTATCGACGATCAGTTGCGATTCGTCAAGGAACCAGTTGAAATCACGGACCGAGATGTTAAGGTCCTCAAGCACACTAGAATACCTCTTGTTCGAGTTCATTGGAACTCCCGTCGTGGCCCAGAGTTTACCTGGGAACGAGAAGAACAAATGAAACTCAAGTATCCCCAGTTATTCGGAA
Organism: Helianthus tuberosus; assembly: GCA_030545235.1. Taxonomy (NCBI): domain Eukaryota; kingdom Viridiplantae; phylum Streptophyta; class Magnoliopsida; order Asterales; family Asteraceae; genus Helianthus; species Helianthus tuberosus. Next base: position 35,352 of record JARYGA010004693.1, on the reverse strand, counting down.
ACAGTGCAACCACTACTGAGGCTGAAGCTACTACAGAATTTCGGGATGAAATTCCAAATCAACGGGGGGATGATGTGACACCCCAGGAAAACCAGCAAACTACACAACACAACTAGCTTCCTCAGTAACCACGTGCTAAATTTCGGGACGAAATTTCTTTCAAGTTGGGGATAATGTGACAACCCGAGTTTCCAAGGTTTCTACTCAACTTAATACTCGTTCACAAAGCATTGGTTATATACGTGATGTGCATTATAAGTGTCTATGTGATATGTATGTGTATTCTATATTTAATTGATGTGCAACATACGTGCTGATGGTAGACTCGTGGTGTGTGTATTATGTGTGTTTGTGTTATGCGTGTATTAATAAAAGGAATGGTACAATAGTTAAAACATGGATCCCTTGCCTTATACTCTACCCGACGAAATCACCCTCCCAGCCGAAAACCCTCTCCCAATGAAAACCAAGGTCTAGACGAAATCAACTGATTTCATCGGCCAGTGATTTCGCCAAAGCCCATTTAGGGCCCAATCCATTTAAGAGTTTATATTCTACGCGAACTGTGCAATTGTGAAATAACTGATCGATCAACAAACCCTACTCCCTTCCTGTTGTGCGACGGCGAAGACTAGACCCCCCCCCCTTCTTGAGTAGCATCCCATTCGGTCACATCTCTGGTTAGTGGCCTTTATCTATTGGTATTCGTGATCGCAGGATATTGTTATAGGTGTTGTTAAATGAGATTGATAATTATTATTTAGTGGTCATATGTGAATTCGGTTGGTATGAAAATTCGTGCTGGTAATCTGCATGTTGTTTGCGTAAAGGCCAAGGAGTAGTGTTTATTATTTGCATTGTGGGTGTTATGATTCATGATAATTAATAGATTGTTGACTTTGGTTGTTTTGGTCCCTTGTCATGTTTGTCTTGCATGTGAAATATTAGCAGAGGTTGTCGGCCATCTACTTGAGTGGCCAATCAAATATAGGGTATTTTGATATTAATTAGGGTATTGATGAATTGTTCATGTTGAGTTGTTTATGTGTGCATGAAGTGAAACATTAATGTATATATAGCAGTTAACATGAAGGGCTGATGCGTGACTTGATCATAATAATGGCATGTTATGTAATTGTTGTTTGATTAATTCGGGTAGCTACTGATGATGTTAACAATAATTTGTTGTCATATTGTTAATTGAGGTTCATTTAATCGTAGTAGGTGAACTGCTTGGGCTAGATTGTATAGTCAAGTAATCATGACCATATAAATAAGTTACTGAATACATGTGTGGAATATTAGTTCAACCCAATTGTTTATGAATCAAAGGTATGTTTGATTATGATCATGGACCCACACGATTGGGGGCATGGGCCGGAGGTGGTTAGACAGAATTGTGTGGACTTAGACAATAACTCACAAACAACTTAGAGGTTGTGCAAATCATGGCCCAACTACATATATATAATGAATGGGCCTGGGACGGAGTTTGGTTGTGCCATGCACAGAATGCCATGACAATATTAGATCACACATATGCCAAGATAATATATATGTATTGGATTGCATATAACTTAATTAAATGTTGGGTCGCATGAATTAAAGTTGAATCATTGATCCGTAACTTGCATATCATCAAGTGTTAATATATGTGCTGTACATGATTGGTGTATATATGTTTATTTGACAAATTGGCTTATGAACTAGGTATACACTAGATACTATTTGATTTACTTTTATGGCTTGAACTTCACGGGTGTGCTACATGTATTTTGTCTGTGTGATAAGTGAATAAGGAATACATGACTTGTTATACGTGAAACATGTGGTTTATGTGTACGTAGAATTGACTGTTATCGGTAACTCTTTTAGGGCGTGTTGGTTCAACTGACAAACAAGTAACTAATCATACCGAGCAAACCAAGGTGAGTTCACACTCTTACTAAGGCATGGGATTCCCGGGGATAGGGAATGGGTTGAATGATGGAATTGAACAATTACTCGTACTTACACGGCTACTAGACTATCTACCATGGTCCTCGGGTTAAGCAGGACACTTACGTAAAACCTACGTAAACAAGTACTTACCACTGTCTTCCGGAGTCAGGAAGGACACTTACGTAAAACCTATGTAAACTCACACATGCAACTGTCTTCCGGAGTCAGGAAGGACACTTACGTAAAACCTACGTAAACTCACACATGCAACTGTCTTCCGGAGTCAAGAAGGACACTTACGTAAAACCTACGTAAACCCCACGCGTACCACTATTCTCGGGTAAAGAAGGACACTTACGTAAAACCTACGTAAAGCTTGTACGTACTACTGTTCTCGGGTTAAGAAGAACACTTATGGTTACGAATAGTCTAGTGTATATGCAAACATGGGAAGCCCCCACTAATAGAACATACTATCGTCCTAGTAGAGCCACATGTTACGAAACAAACTTACTATTACGAGCATACTTACTGTGAACTCGCTCAACTAGTTGTTGACTCTCTGTTACATGCCTTGCAGGTCGTTAGGTATACATGGAGCTTGCACTGGGAGGCGCGGTCGTTGTGGACAAGGATCGTGAATGCTTGATTTAAACATTATGACATTACATACTTTATTTATGATTGGGCTTTTACTCATACGCTTCCGCTAAACTTTGTTATTACACTTATGTTTTGAACACCTTTCATATGGATTGGTTTGGTTAAATTACATTTACTTCTACTATTTACATTGTTCTATATGATTGGTGGCTTGATCCTGGTCAGTCACGCTCCCAAGCGGTGATACTCCGCATGTGGATTTTGGGGGTGTGACAGGTTAGTACCAACTTTCGAGTATGGTAAACTCGAATGAGGTAGACAACAGTCGCGATACTATTAATGCGACAAAAGCTATTAATGATACAATCGTAAACCTCAATATTAATGGAGTTAATCTTCAAGCTGTGGTTAACGCAGCAGTTGGAAAGGCCATGGAAAAGGTCATGAAACAGTTCAAAGAGCTGTATGCTACTAGCTCCAAATTCCATTCAAAACCACATTAAATTGCTCATGAAAAGAGCTTTGTTCACACTTCAAATGTGAAGGATGAACCAAAGGAGGAGGATGACTCCCAGAAATCTAAGAAAAAGAGCAAATACGAGCTTAATAAGAACCCACATAAGTTCAGTAAGAAGCATGTATGTAAGAACTGCTATAAAAGACACTGGGGACAGTGTCGAATAAATCAAAGACCAAAGCAATATGGCATCTGCAAAGGAACTGGTTATCAGTCCCATGGATGTAGGGACATAAGGAATGCAGTCTGTTACGACTGTGGTGAGAAAGGCCACATCAGAACTAGATGCCATAAAGCTACCAAAGAAGGTGCAGCTAAGTCTGGGAAGGCTAAGAAAGGAAATGCCTGAACTCACCTGATGAATGCCAAGAGGCAGTGCATGATGTCGTCAAGTACATTCCTTATCATTTATCAATGATAAATTCTGCTAAGTGTCCTGTTTTTAATGCAGGCAATAATAAGTCTTTCATAGACCTTAAGCTTGGCAAACTTATGATGATACTCATAAGAGCTCCAGATGCTAAGTATAAGATATAACTTACCAAGGAAACCATAGTAACCGATTCTTCTATTATCGGCGATGAATCCTTCTGTAAAATCCAAGAGTACTCTTTCTTTGAATAGAGTACGACAATATATGTTATTTTAATTATTTTCCTCATTGATTTTATTGACTGCGAGTGCCAACTATGTTTGATAAAAGCACCATATGAGGATTGGCGTAACCTAGTGTATCCCATAGATTGCTTCCATGCCTGATCAGTATGGAGGTTTAATGCATGGAACCACTAAGATATACCAATGGTCATATTGTACTAAAGTCAGCTAGTGGTATTCAAAGAAAATATCCATAATACAAATGCCTAAGTAGGCGTCTCTACTTAAGGCATCCGTGCACTCGTAAGACAGATGTGTCATTTGCATGGAACAAGCGACGGTAAGTGGACCAAGGTCGAAGATTGAAGCTACCTCTATCATATTTGGATAATTTGATTTCTTCTCAGTAGAACTACCCTGTTTTACCTCTTGAGAGGCAAGATAGAATTAGGATTTACATCCTAGTAAGAGCTGTATCTATTACAAAAGCTCTATATCGGTTAGCATCAACGGAAATGGAAAAACTAAGAGCTAACCAGGTGAGTTGTTAAAGAAAGGCTTGTACAACCTAGCTCATCATCTTAGGAGCTCCGATTATTGTTGATAAAGGAAAGCACGATGCAATACGCTTGTGCATTGATTACTACAACCTAACTAGGAAACGATTAAGAATCGTTATTAGATGCTCAGGATCGTCGATTTGTTTCACTAACCATGAGGGTAGTTTATTCCTTAAGATTTATTCGGGTAGTAGTTGGAATGACTACCTCACCCTAATTAAGTTTTCCTATAACCAATAGCATTATATAAACGTCAATGCTGCTCTTTTGGAGACCATGATTGGGAGAAAGTGTCAAACGCCCGTTTATTTAGGATGAGTTGGTACAACCCAATTGTTAGGATCTGAGATTTGTCCTAAAAGACAACAGATAGGATCTTATGAATCCGTAATCATCTGAAAACTGCCAGTAATCGGCAATAGAACAATGCGAAAGAAAGGGCAGGTCTCTTAAAGTTCCAAATGGGGAACGAGACTCTATTAAAAATACCAACATGGAAGGGTATGATACGTTTCAGTTTAAAAAGGGCAAGTCAAGCCCTGGATATATAGAATCATTCGAAGATCATCAAATGTGTCGGCAGTATAGCTTATCAGCTAAACTTGCCTAAGGAGCTAACTGGAATTCACGATGTGTTCCACATTTCTAACTTAAAGAAATGCCTAGCTGATAAATAACTAGCAATGTCTCATAAAGACATATACATTGATAAAATCCCGAGGTTTATTGAAGGACCTATATCGATCAAGGATCGATAGGTTAAGAAGCTCCGAAGAGAAGCATGTACCTATTGATTAGGTCAATTGGGATACCCGTAGAGGTCCCCAATATATTGCGGAAGTTAAGTCCATTATACGACAGAAAGTACTTCCATCTTTTTGAGAAAATCTCGGGGTCGAGATTTCTTTTAAGGGGGTGAGGATGTAACACCTCGTAAAATCGTGTCCAATGATGAGTTGACACGTGTAATGAACCCTAATAAAGTCAAACATTGACTGTGAGGGACTATTTTCATCAAAATCAAAAACCTTGACTTTAAAAGGACTAAAAGTGTCAACATGCCTAAAATAGGCCTCTGAGCGACCTTATACGGTGTCCGTATTCTCAAAGGAGCTACTTGTTGGACGAGAGGAGCCGTTTGCGTAATTATGTGAAAGTTTGCACGTCGAATGGTTAAAAGTGTCAACATGTTAATTCTTACCTCTGAGTGACCTTCTAACAAACCGAGAGCTTCATAATGTTGATTATATTCTCAGGAATGCCTAATATTGGCCATTCAAGGCTTTCATGCCAATAAGTGAAGTTACGCGCAAGTTTGTAAGTTAAAGGGGTTAAAAGCGTCAACATGTTTAATTATACCTCTAAATGACCTTTTAACGAACCCAAAGCATTTCGATGTGCAATCATACTCTCAAGAATGCCTAATATGGGCTACATAGGGCTTTGATGCTATTAAATGATGATACGCGCAAGTTTGCGTGTTAGAGGGACCAAAAGCGTCAATGTCGGATAATACACCTTTGAGTGACCTTTTACGCAAACTGGAGCATCGTAATAAATAAGCATATGCTCGGGAATGCCTAGAATGGGCCTAGGAAGACTTTGATATCGATAAATGTTATTACGCGTCACTTTACTCGTTATAAGGACTAAACGTGTCATCGGGTGAAATTACGCGTTTAAAAGGTCTTTTGATTGAACCGGGAGCTCCGCAATGCTTAGACATATCGACGGGTATACCTAAGATTGGACACTAAGGGTTTTCGTACTCTATATTGAAATGTATGTGGTTATGCAAAATAATGTGCCAAAAATGAAAATTTTGAAAGTTCATAAGTCGCTAAAAAGGGTTCAGGGACTGATATTGTAAAACCTGAAACATGTTATGGCTGGTTCTGGTCTAGTCTTGAGCCATGAGTTCAATGGGTTGCGTTTTCGTGGGCCACCTAAAACAAACAGCAACATATAATGTTGTTTAGAAGAAAATGCAAGAACAGGGACCAAACTCGACAACTAGCCAAAGCTGGAGCTGGGCCAGAAGCCCAGGCGGGCCGTGTAAGCCTGGGCCACCCATCTACACGGGCCGCGAGGCCCAGGTCGACAGCAGATTCATTTTTTTTTTATTTTTTTTGTTACTTGTAGCCCACACATACCACCTAATCGAAATCTAGCAACTTGTTGATTGTTTTAGAAACCAGGTAACACATGTAATGATCTCTGAAACATCCCTAAACACTTGTTATAATCCTACAAATCCTCAAAAACTATATATAGAACTTAAACCCATTCATTCCAACTTGCACCTCCTTTCCTTCTTTCTCTATATCTCTCAACCTGGAGCTTTCTTATCTGAAAGGAATTTATTCTTAGTAGATACGATAGCTAGGACCCTTTGTAAGTGTCTTAGCCCTCTCTTTAGTTCAGTTTTACAATTTAAAAACTGAAACGTCAAGTTATCGTAAATTAACTTTGACTTTCAGTTTAAACTCAAATGGTCCAGCCACGGTTCGAAATGAATGTGGTTATGTGACCATAGTTAGGTAGGAGATTAACCCTTAAAAGGGCACCTCCTAATTCCTTCGTTTGCTTAGTTAATTGTCGGGTCAAACCATTTAGATAAAAAGTCAAACTTGGAAGAATTATGAATAATAATTAAAACCAAAGATACAGAGGTTATAAATTATATTTTAACACTCTAATAACTTGGTAATTATTATTAGAACATGTCTAAACATATTCAACCCGACAATTCTGAGTTTAGGGTCGGTTCGCAACTGAAAGTCGCAAAAGCTTGACTTTTGCTTTGACTTTCAGTTCTGACCCAATCTAGCTTAAATCCTTGATGTTTTAAGCTTCCATTATGACCGTATTATTTTGTAGTATAACCTCATAAGGTTATATTACCTGGTCCTTAGTAGTTTGAATTATATGCTAGTTTCCGTTATTATGCTTATAAATGTCCATTTCCCCTTTTGACATATAAATGAGAATTTTGAAAATGTGAGAGGACAAAAACCTTTATTACTGATATATAAGTATGTCCCGAAAATTTCACATCAGTTCTTGGTCTCAAACAGGAGTTATGCGCGATATCGTAAATAGAAGCTTTTTATTAATTAAATTGCGATATCTTGCATAAGGCGTGTTTAAACTTGGATTTTGACCCAAAACTCATTGCCTACTGTTAAGATATTATTTTTAGGAATTTTTGGAATTTTTATCAGATTAGAAACTGATCGTATCATAGAGTTCTTGTGTAAATTCGGTAAATGACGATAATACCCTTTTCATGCATAAAATGAGATTCACAAATGATTTGAATGCCAAACCTTTTCCTACTGATTTTATACATTAAATAAATTATTTTGAGCATTCAAAACTGATCAAAATCTCAGATTTCCATAAAACACCTTAATTATCGTCAATTAGCGATTTGTACGCTATTTAAGAGCATAGTATGGTTCTAAACCATAATTAACACCTAAGACTTATTACCTACTGAATTTTTAAATAAATTTTACTATTTTTATAGTAGGTTTAAGTCATGAACTCAAACTTCCAAAAATGTCCTTAAAAGCATATGTGAAATGACCAAAATGCCCTTTCGGGGCATAGTTTGGCCATAATTGGTAAACGTCACATATATATAATATCTTACTGATGTAATGTGATAAAATAAATATTTTTATTGATTACCAAAGACCAGAACCTCAGCTTGCTTTAAAATCTCTTTTATAAAGGGTAAAATGACCAAAATGCCCCTACGTGACTTAAATTGGTTTAAATTACTTTTCGGGCATATATGTTAACATCCTACTGATGTATTAACATATTCTAAGCATAATAACATATGAAACGTGTATATGGTTCACTTGGTTGCCCGTTACGCATTTACGCATTCGGATCGGTTGATGTAACTAGTTTACGTAAGTTTGCCGAAATGGGTTTAACCTTATCGTTTATATCTCAAAATCCAGAATGTGTTTAGTTTACCCATATTATACAAGTCTTCGTACTTGTTGGGTCTAAATAACATTCTATTCCGGTCATCGCTTAATCTAGCGTATCGTACCATTTTAGATACTTTAAGCTAGTCGGTTTAAGTCTACGACTTAAATAAAACCGTTAGCATTCTGAATTGGTTATATATTACCGTCACTCCAGACTATAGCCACCCGGTAAAAGCTACCTGCATTTAGATAGATTGGATACGACTGAGTTATTTTTGCTGTGAATCAAGTATTAGCTCAGGTAAATACTTTTAACTTATTTTCCCTTATACGTGCTTGGGATACGGTAAATTAATACCGCTTGGTCGGGTGTGGATCAATCAAATGCTGGATTGTGGCTAGTAAATCCACAAAAGCCGTTTTGATACTGTTCTGTTGATAATTTAAACATTGGGGGTTAACGACCATGTCCTGGATATATCCTCGGCTCATTTCATTTGTAAATGGCCACGACCAATGCGCAAGGTGTAGGCATACAACGAAAAGATGCCAATATTAAATTATTAATTACCCACAAGTTGGGGATAACTCCTTTATGGATTTTATAAGTGGTGTGTCGTTTAATTATGTCTCAGTATCTGTACTGGGCCCCAGATGTATGGTAAACATGTAATTCAGTATACAAGATTTATTAAAGATTGTCCCAAGTTATAAAAGGTTTTGTGCCTTGTGCACTTAAATCAATTTTCATAAACTCTTTTCAAAGGAGTCGGTTAATTGTATTTACCAGTGAAAACTGACGTATTTTCAAAAGACTAAGTGGCAGGTACTACTCGTAATAGGTTGGGAGTTGCTCGGTGTTGAAAAAGAGGATCTTGCAAATCCTTAAAGATGCCATAAAATCTGCTAAACTTCATTTTGTATATTCTGTAATGATCCACATGTGGATTTGATATTACAGGCTCGTCTATAATAAATACTTTGACATTTTCAGACATTTGAGTTTGTAATAATATTTTATATTCCAAGACTTCCGCTGTGCTATTCTGTGTATGTTTGACCATGACGATATCAATTACGTCACGATACTCCCCACCGGACCCACCGGTAATGTGTGGAAATATCGGGGTGTGACAATTTAGCCCCAAACAGTCTCTTTTGCGCATGATACGGGGTGAAAAAGTAATCTTCTCTATCGTAGGTGGGTGTAAAAATCCGGACTTGGTTTCCTTCCGGCTTCATAAGTTTCTTATTCATCAAATGGAGGTCGAGATTTCACATGGTTTGAGTTAGATTGTTCATGAAAATGCTACTTGGTTAGAGAAATGGTGATGTTTTACCGGAATATTTTGGCTTGTCAGAGTTATAAGCTGTTTGTGTGAGAAATATTCATGATTTGAATGGGCCAACAAGAATTCTACAGAAGGTTGAGTTTTTTGGGTTTCAAAAGGGGATATGTAAACATGGGGTTTTTTATTTTTGTTTTTGTTTTATGTATTAATTTTTTTAATTAAATGGGTAAGAGGTAAAATAGTGTTTTCACATTGAGGATAAGGAACAAAATAGTCTTTTCATTAATTTACTAACAGAAAAAATAACAGAGGAACTCAAAAGGTAGCGCTTTTACAACACTGGGGGATTAGGATATGAAATTTCATTTTAGGGACTCAAATAGATCCCGCCTATAAATCATAGGGACACAGATTGCGTTTGTTATCAACAACGACTGAATGACTTGACAACAAAATCTCACCTGGAATCTTATCATCAGAGTTTCAAACGAGTCACCAATGGCTCTTCCAAAAACGATTGAAATTATATGAACGAAAACTAATCCACAATTAATCTTTAATTTTTTTCGTTAATCAAAGACAAATAGTGTGATTATTAATTTTTTTTGTTTTACTTCTTAAGGTTCTTAAAGCTCTTGTCTGAAATCCCATACACAGTTAGTTAGTATACAAGATTATTAAAGGCAGTGTTTTCAGACCCGGACCGGCCTGTCGGACCGGGAACCGGAGGTTGAGCAGGTCCGGGTCATGGTATATACTATTCGAACCAACAAAAAAATCACAACAAAACAAAAAAATACTAATCACTATAGAAACTAATAATATACTCCCACAGATAGGTTCTGTAACTACTGTGATTTTGAGTTGGAACTAGGGAGGCAACATCCAAATTTTCTTGTAAAACAACCTGGTCCCTTGGGTACCAGATTCTTACTCCTCCAAAGTCCAGCTGGCTTGTTATCACCTTGGTCACAAAACGAGGGTAGATCAGAAAAGGTTGACGAGTTTGCATGTTTGTTTCCAAGTCTCTCATGAGAAACTTGGAGAAGTTGTACGATTTCTCTTGTACAACTGCATGTACCACTTCCATCATCCAGTAAGACAACTCATTGAAGTGTCCAATCTTCTTTGAGAAGCAAACACTAAGCTGTGTTACCAAATACTGGAACAGTTGAATGAAACCAGATTTGCTGATCTGCCTCGAAACGTTGGGTGTGCGATAACCCATTTCCTTCAGGGTTTCCTCCAGCTTTTCCCTTGGGAAGAAGGTGGTTTGGGTTATCAGTCAACTGGAGGGCATCTCTAAGAGTTTCCTCCTTTAGAATGATTACCCTGTCCATCACCTTGCTTTGTATCCATACACCTGTGCCCCTATAGATGGTTTCCGCATTCCACCAGAACAGGGCCGGCCCGTTAGGCTTACAAATGTAGGCACAGGCCTAGGGCCTCCAATTTTTAGTAAAGTTTTATATATTGTGTACGTATCAGGCTCAAATAAAAAACAAAACTAAACCATGTTTTTAATAAAGTTACACAAATAAAAATTGTTTAGGAAAAAAGGTCCACATTCAAGACACAGTTTCGAAATTAAACCACAGACATAACTGCAGTCTGTAGCAACCATCTACCACTCGACCTCATCCGAATTCCGTGAATCATCGCCAAAAATCCCAAAAATTGAGCCGCAGTCATCGTTCCTACCTCCTATTGCAACTTGCTCTTTCGATTTTCTAGGTTATCGGCTATCACTAATGGTAATCACACATGGCGTCAGGTCTGTCGGGATTGGAGGGGAATTTATAGGCAAAATTAGGGCTAATTACTAAACACGGGTTAACTTTAGCAGCTAATTTTTCTATTAATCTCTATATGTTTTGCAAAAGGGCCTCCATTTCGTAGTCCGCTTAGGGTCTACAAAAACGTTGATACGGCCCTGCACCAGAATTCTTGAAGTAGATCATGGTAGATTGTGACATGAGTTGATATAGCATGGCCCAAAGGACTTTGCTTTAACATATTGTACACCACCCGGCAGTCCTCCCATGCAGGATCTTCCAGCTTTGACCTCAGTCTAAGATTGTGTGTGGTGTGAAGGGTGACAGGAAAGTGCTCGGTTCGGATTTCTTTTGCCATTAGAGATTTTTAAGAGTGAAGTTTTCTAAAAAAGTTTTGAAGTGGAGGTTGTTGTGATGAAGAAAATCTTCAGAAGTTGTTAATATATATAGATGAAAGTGATAATGATACCATAAATGGTATCAACAACTCAAGATTTTCTTTTTCCTTTTCTTTCTCTTCATTCAATACAATATCTGTGTTCAGAAGCTAACTGACAGAGTATAAGCCCTCGTTTGTGAGTAACATTGAATAACTAGGTGGCTACTTTTATAGCCCCTAATCATTTGTATGCCCATGTGTCTTGCTATACTCTTATAAAAGATGACGTTGCATGCTTTGGAAGTAGAAGTGAAATGAAATATTGCAGAAAATTTCACATGGGACGACTGTTGTCACACCCCCAAAATCCACACGCGGAGTACCACCGCTTGGAGGCGTGACATGACCAGGATCAAGCCACCAATCATATTGAACATAAGTATATAGTAAAAGTCATTCATTAATACGATAGGTGTTTCCAAAACCAAATATAAACAAGTGTGTAGCGGAAGCATTTAAAATAAAACCCAACATAAGTTTAAGTACAAAATGTCATAATGTTTAACAACACATTTCACGATCCAAGTCCACAACGACCGTGCCTCCCGTGCAAGCTCCAAAAGTACCTAAGGTCCTGCAAGGCATGTAACAGAGAGTCAACAACTAGTTGAGCGAGTTCACAGTTGGTTACTTAGTTATAATGTTCGTATCGTAAATCGTATGTTCGTTTAGTAATCATGTATCGTTTGTAATAGCATCGCGGCCCTCTAGGCATGTTTGCGAAGTTTAGTGGGGGTCTCCCATGTTTTCTAGACAAGTTATATTTGTATCGCGGCCCTCCAGGCATGTTTGCGAAGATTAGAGTATAGTTCGCGGCCATTCCAGGCATGTTTGCGAAGATTTGTTCTAGTATAGTTCGCGGCCATTCCAGGCATGTTTGCGAAGAGAAGTATATGTATCTCAAGTCTAGTAGTATCTACCATTGACCCTCCTCTACCGAGGCCAATGGTATGTAATTCCGATAACTCTTAATCATAAATAATCAATCAACCCATTCCCAACCCCGGGAATCCCATGCCTTGGTAGAAGTGTGAACTCACCTTGTTTGCTCGGTATGCTAAGTTAAGTGCTCACAATAAATCAGTCAAGTCCTATAGTGCACGTATATTCAATCAGTTCACTTTCGTAATATTTCACATGGAACTAGTGTCACAGTAATATCATGGAGTGTTTGACAGTTCGTATCATGCAACATAAGCAGTTAATTGCATCCATACATTTAACAGAGTTGGCATCTAGCAAATTAACTAAGTAAATAAAGTTAACAGATTTCATGGAATAAAAGAATTTATCCACTTCATTGAAATAATAAACAAACAGAGCAAGTTAGTTAACCCAGTTAACAACTTAACAGAATTGTCATCTAACAGAGTTACTCAAACAATGAAGTTCTCAAAATACATATTTAACAAGGTTAAATAAACTAACTGAGTTATTCAAGTGATTAGTTTAAATGAACAACATAATTAATGACATTAATTATTAACAGTTAACAAGTTGCCAAAAACACATAATGCCGAAAACACCCTATGGCCGAAATCCACTAGCTAGCCGAAAACCCTTTATGTTCGAAATCCCCTTAAGTGGCCGAAATCCCTTTAAGTGCCGAAATCACTAGTGGGCCGAAATCCAATAAGTGTTAACAAAACTTATCTGGGCCGAAAACACCCTTTGGGCCGGAACTGTTTGGGCCGAAATCACAAGGTGATTTCGTCCAGTTTCAAGATATGGGGGTGTTTTCGTTAGCTTCATCATCTTCACCAACACTCACTGTAACATACTAAAAACCCAGAAACTCTAATCCCATTTCTTATCAGATTCAACCCTTTTGTACAAAAAAAATCAATCAAACAAAAGCTAAAACATTTGATTAGATATCTACTCATCTGTATTCTCATAATTAACATCCAACAACATCATAGTGTTTATCATTCATTAACATACACCCACTGTTGATCAAAACTTCAAACATACACCCAGTTCATGGATAATAATTATCTAACAAGCACACCATGATCAACCACATAATCACATATATAAATGTATAAATACATCATGATTAAACATCCAATAATCATACGATATGTAATTAAAACAATGAATCACGAATCACTAACCAAGAAATAAACAGAGGTTTTTGGCTTCAAATGAGGAATTCTCTTTCAAGTTGGGTTTTCAGAGGTAGTAAGAGAAACAAATGTGATAAGATAAGGTTGATAAGTGTGAAACTTCTCTGAGAAGATTGTAATAAATATCTAATACCCCACTCTCTGTTTTCGTTTGGGCCCATGTTAGACGAAAACACTCAAAGTGTTTTCATGAGTGGGTGATTTCATAAGGGGGTGGTGTTTTCAGTAAGGTTCCTTTTTTTTTAACATGTTAATTAATACAAAACCTTATACTCATACAATAAATATTATGCATCCCAAATATAAAATATCAATCGAAATACGATTTAACGTTTTACAAATGTAAGTGTTGCGAAACCACCTAGTCGTATAAACAAACAACTAAAAAAATTTATTGTGCACTAAATGCGAAGACGGAAATCTTGGAAACTCGAGTTGTCACAACTGTGACGACTGATTTTACCTATGGTGGCTTTGAATTTATCTTCATGAAAGTTTTCTTTCCCCTTTTTTGATTTTTTTATTTTAAACTATGCAAAGTAAACAAACAACAAAAAAAATTCAAAAACATATTGTTTATAGTTATGTGTTTATACAAGTATGAGATATGAATAAAGATGGTGAATTTCATGAAATTTTCTGATAATCAGTGGTGATTCTGATGTTTTAACATATTTTCCGATGTTTTATCAGATTATCTGATGATTCTTTAGATTTTCTGATGATTCATCAGATTTTCTGGCTAATTATCAGATTATTGATAATTTATCAGATTTTCTGATATTTCATCATATTGATGGCTTTCTTTATCAGAAATCTGTTGTTTCATTCTTTGATTATCTGAGTTTTTATTTACACCCTGATTATCTCCTTTAGACTCATCAGTTTGATTTTCATTTTGTGACATTGTGTTTTCTGTAATATCTTCATCCTTTATGTTAACCGTGCCAAGTTTGCTGATTAGAAAATTAAGTCTCTTTTCATCAAGAGGTTTTGTAAAAATGTCAGCAATTTGGTTTTCTGTTGGAACAAAGTACATCTCTATCTTACTTTTTTCAACATGATCCTTTATGAAGTGATATCTGACATCTATGTGCTTGGTTCTTGAGTGATGAACCGGATTTTCTATTATTGCAATTGCACTCTTTGAGTCACATAGAATTGGTATTTTTGTCAGATTTACTCCATAATCCTTCAGCTGAGTTTGTATCCATAGTACTTGTGAACAGCAACTGGCGACTGCTACATATTCAGATTCAGCTGTTGATGTTGCAACACAGTTTTGTTTCTTGCTTGCCCAACATACCAACTTTTCTCCCAAGATTTGACATGCACCAGATGTGCTTTTCCTATCAATCTTGCATCCTGCATAATCTGCATCTATGTATGCAATTAGTTCAAGATTTGTATCTTTAGGATACCAGAGACCAAGTTCTAATGTGCCATTTAGATATTTAAAAACCCTTTTGACTGCTTTTAGGTGAGATTCTTTAGGATTGCATTGATATCTTGCCAGAAAACATGTAGCAAACATAATATCTGGTCTGCTTGCTGTTAAATATAACAATGATCCTATCATCCCCCTATAGGTTTTAATATCCACACATGTTCCTTCTTTATCAGAATCAAGTTTGTTCCCTGTTGCCATGGGAGTTTTTGAGATTGAGCAATTTTCAAGTGAGTATTTGTTCAAAATTGTTTTTACATACTTAGATTGACTCAAAAATATTCCATCATTTCTTTGTTTGACTTGTAAACCTAAGAAGAAAGTTAACTCACCCATCATGCTCATCTCAAAGTGGCTGGTCATTAATTTTTGAAACTTTTTGCAAAACATTTCATTTGTTGATCCAGATATAATGTCATCAACATAAATTTGGACTAACAAAGTATGACCCTTGTGTGTTTTAAGAAAAAGAATTGTATCAATAGTACCTTTTGTGAACCAGGAATTGAGTAAGAAGTTTGAAAGTGTTTCATACCATGCTCTAGGAGCTTGCTTCAAACCATACAAGGCTTTGTTAATTTGTAAACATGGTTTTGAAATTTAGGATCAACAAAGCCTTCAGGTTGATGCATATAAACTTCTTCCTCAATCTGACCATTTAGGAATGCAGATTTCACATCCATTTGATATACTTTGAAGTCTTTTGATGCAGCATAGGCAAAAAAGATTCTTACTGCTTCTAATCTGGCTACTGGTGCAAAGGTTTCATCATAGTCAATACCTTCTTGTTGACAATAACCTTTAACCACTAACCTTGTCTTACTCCTTGTTATTATGCCATTTTCATCTGATTTGTTTCTAAATACCCATTTTGAGCCTATGACAGATTTGTCATTTGGCTTTGGCACCAGATCCCATACCTTACTCTTTTCAAAACTGATCAAGCTCTTCTTGCATTGCTTGTATCCATTCTGAGTCATTAAGATCTTCTTTGACAGACTTGGGTTCTATCTTGCTTAAGAACCCAGCAAAAGCACATTCATGTGCTGTGGCAGATCTTGTTCTTACACCATCTTCTGGATTACCAATGATGTCTGATTGAACATGTCCTTTTATCCATCTCAACTTGTTGTGAAAAGTTGTTGGTTCTGATGGATTTGAAGTTTCCCCCTGAACATTTGCCTCACTTGTATGGAATGTATCAGAATTTTGATTGTCAGTTGTATTTTCATTGTTCTGATTCATGGTTTCTGATATATTTTCCATTTGTTCTGCAGGGTTAGCATATGAATTTTCTATAGATTTAACTGTGAGATTTTGATCATGTCCTAGGAATTCGTCTGTTATTATCTAAAAAAGATGTTCAAGTTTTTCTTGTTTATCAGAAAGGTTTATTTCCTTCATATACTCAACAGAAACTTCTATTTCTGATGAATCATCAAAAGATACATATAAACTTTCTCTAAGTGTCCTTGTGTTTAAGATAAAAATTCTATATGCTTTTGAGGACATTGAATAACTAAGAAAAATACCCTTCTCTGCTTTTCTGTCAAAATTTTCAAGACTTTCAAAATCATTAAAAACAAAACACCTACAACCAAATGTGTGCAAAAATTTTACATTTGGTATTCTCCCATTTATAAAGTTGTAGGGTGTTTTATTGTGTCTTTTGTTGATTATGGACCTATTTTGGGTAAAACAAGCATTTGCTATTGCCTCTGCCCAAAAATGAGTAGGCAGTTTTGCATAAGCAAGCATTGTTCTGGCTGCTTCCACTAAGGTTCTATTTCTCCTTTCTACCACTCCATTCTGTTGAGGTGATCTTGGAGCAGAAAAATCATGAGAGATTCCTTTGCTTACAAGGAAGCTCTCAACTTTTGAGTTCTTAAATTCTGTTCCATTATCTGTTCTGATCCTTCTGACTGTCAATTTTAAAAAAATTTCAATTTTTCTGACAAAATTTATGATCAGATCTGGAGTTTCACTTTTCTTTCTTAAAAACTCTACCCATGTGTATCTGGAAAAGTCATCTACAATGACAAGTATGTACTTCTTTCCAGAAAAGCTTTCAGTGCTTATGGGTCCACAAAGATCCATATGCAAAAGTTCTAAATTTTGTGTTATTGAAGATTCAGAAATTGTTTTGTGTGAGCTTCTTTTAGATTTACCCATTTCACAAGCTTCACAAATTTTATCCTTCTTTGAGGATATGAAATGTAATCCTTTTACCAGTCCTTTGTTTGCTAATTTGCTTAAATTTTCAAAGTTTAAGTGGCCTAATCTTTTGTGCCACAGCCAACTACTACCTTTGTTAATTTTTGAAAATAAACATAATTTTGGATGTTCATTTTCCACTTTAAAATCAAAATAGTAGATTGACTGTCTTATTCTTTTTTCACTTAAATAAATCTTGTTATCATCCATACCAATTAGCAAACATTTTTCTGGTAAGAAAGTTACCTGAAAACCTTTATCACAAAATTGACCACAACTTAGCAGATTGTACTTTAAGCCTTCAACATAGGCTACTTTTTCGATGGTCAAACACCCATACTTTATAAATCCATATCCCAAAATCCTCCCTTTTACCCCATTTCCAAAGTTTACCAATTTACCCAGTTTTAAAACAAAATTACTGAGCAAGCTCCTGTCTCCAGTCATGTGCTTGGAGCTACCAGAATCGCAGTACCAGATCTGCTACACATGATGGTCCTGAAATGGTAAAGTTAGAGGGTTTTGGTACCCAAACTTGCTTGGGTACTTTTTCTGATGAAGTTTTAATCAGATTTTCTTCTTTTGATGAACTTTCATCAGAATATCTGTTGCATGCTGAGCCATGAACAAATTTTTCAATTTTTGTTTCGAGATGGTGTTGAACCAGCTTCAGAATGTCAACACACATACAAGTTTCTTTATCAGAATTTTCTGATTTCTCTTCTTGTGATGGAATTGTTGGATAATTTTGAAATTTTGAGTGAAGCACTTCTGGAGTTTTTAAAGACTTTTGTTTGGATTCACTTTTTTTGCTTTTAAGTTGAGTTTTGAGATTTCAAAAGAGTTCCCAGAACTTATTGATCTGCATGATTCTGAATCAAATTCTAATGTAAATTTATCAGAAATCTGATGTGTTGCTTTCACAAACGTGGTGGGTTTAATTATATTTGTTTTTACATACCCTAAACCCTCACCTCTGTTCTTTGGTGTCGTTTCAATAAAGTTAATGAATTCCTTTGCTTGTTGAAAACATTTTACATTTATTTCTTTATCATGAATTTTCTTGTATAAATCTTTCCTTTCTTTTTCATAAAATTCAATTTTTGCTCTGTGATCTAAGCTCTCTTCTACTAGTAGCTGGTTTTCAATTATAACTTTATTCAGGGTACTTTGCAACTCATCAGATTATTTACTTTCTGATTTCTGTTTTTCTTGCAGATTTAGAAAATCTGACATGAGTTTGTTTAATTTGCGTTCAAGGTCAAGATTATCTAAATTTACCTTTTGTTCTGATGTTTCAGGTTGTTCACTAGAAAGTGCCATGAGACAGAAATTTCCCATCTCTTCTTTTTCTTCATCAGAAGAATCATCTGACAGCCATGTATCTGTCCCAGCTATCAAACTGACTTGTTGTTGCTTCTTAGCTTCTTCCAGCTTCTTCTCATAGTATGCAACATCCTCCAGTTTCTTATTTTTGCACTCTGATGCATAGTGTCCCTTTTGTTTACATTTGTAACACACAACTTCTGCTTTTTCCTTTATCCCTAGTTCTTCCTTCCATCCTCCCTTTATCACTTTTCTGGTACCTTTGACCACCTCCCCTTAACCTCCGCTCAAAAACCTGATGATGTATTAGAATTTTCAAAATTTTGGCAGTTTGAGGTATGTGGATCACAGATTGGTGTTCTTTGTGAGTTTTAGAGTAAAGTTAAAGATCCCACTCTTTGAATTGATTCTTCATATATTTCTTCTTCTCTAGGGACAAGAATGCTATATAAGTCATGAAGACTCATGTTACCTAGTTCTAAGGTGGAGGACAAAGTCATGGTTAGACTTCTCCATTCTCTGGGCAAAGCGTCCAGAAATTTTATATTCCTTTCATCATTTGATTTTACAATCCCAAATTTCTTTAGTTCATTTAAAAGTTTTTCAAATCTATAATAGGTTTCATAAAGTTTTTCATTTGGTAAAGTTTTATATCTCTCATAGGAGGAAACACAGTTTGTTCTTTTGTTCCTCTTCATCATTTCCCTTCCTTCACAAAGATTTTCTAACTGATCCCATATCTCTTTAGCTGATGCACAAGCATCCACTTGAGAGAATATGTCATTAGGAAGTGCCATTATCAAAAGTGATTTAGCCCTTTCATCTGCAGCCACCAGGTCCTTGTCTTCTGGGCTCCAAAGATTTTCACTTTTGGGAGCCAAGGAGGCAGTGACTCCTGGTGATTGATCAGTTGCTGGAATAGCTGGTATTTCAATCGTTGGTACATGTGGACCCCTTTCAATGGATTGAAACAGAGCTCGGTCATGTCCATTAAGGAAGTTGACCATCCTGATTTTCCATTGTGGGTATTCCTCTCTGACCAAGGTCGGGGGTTTAGACATTAAACCAATGTTGAAAGCATTATTCCATGTTTGAAAGTTTGCCATATTTAGAGAAAAAGAGATGAACAATTGATTTTTTGAAAATGATTTATTCAATGTGCTCTGATACCAATTATTGGTCCCAGTTGGACTTAAAAACTCTCTTTTCACGTAATATGGCAAGTGATTTCAACAAATATAAAAATAGTGTGCGGAAATAGAAATCAGACTTTTAACAAACAAGACCTACAGAATTTTCAAGTTTATATCGCTTTGAAACAAAATGGTTTACAAGGTGATTGTGAGGTTATTATCTATTACAAATGAATACTTGTGTAATTCTGTGGTGAAAGGACAATGGAGTTTTTGTTGTATGTGTTGAATGCTTGGCTTAACTCATTGTCATTTGCTTCTTGAGTTTTCTATTTATAGAAAGCCCAGGGGCATGAATAAACATATGTTTATTCATGTATATGTCCTGCAAAAAGTAGCTGCTTAACATATTCATTGAATCCAATTATCAAGTTTCTTTGGTCATCATGAGATCCAATAATGTCAAGTTGCTTCGGTTATTGTGGCAGGGTAGAACTCGCTCAGACAAGTGGGGTTTATCAGAATTTCTAATAACCACTTTATCAGAAATTCTGGTGAACAAATCATCAGAAAGTCTGATGATCAGATTTGCCAAAAACTGATGAAATTTCATCAGAAATATCATCAGATCCATTAGAATGGCCTTTGCTGATAATCTTCTCTTGTTCTTGATCAGCTTCTGATTCTTTGAAGAAGATTTGTTCTTTTCAAGTGTCCTATCTGGTTTCTTCTTGTTGTTTGATCTTCAGGACTTTATCTTCTTCTTTAGATCATGCTGTAATAAGTTTTTCTTTAATACTTACATAAAAAGTTTCCTAACATTCTTCTTCATCAATTTATTCGACACAGCGTTGGACGACATCTAAGAATCGAAAGAGAAGGAACGGATGAGACTTGATCATAAATTCAAAATAAGTTTTGCATGTATAAGCATGTAAGCATGGTGTATCACATATGGTTCACATAATTAGCATGAATTTGACAAGTATTCAATGAGTACAAACATGTATGAATGCGTAAAAAGAGTATAAATTTAGTTTGTTCACGAGAATTATTATTGTTTTTTATTGCGAGAGACATGCGAATCGTGTAACAGTTTTGAAATGAACGAGGTAACAAATATAAAATCACATATAAATTGAGATAACATAAAAGAGAGGTTCATAAAACATAGGATTGTTTCGAGTTTGGAAACGTCGACTACTCCAAAGTGAATCGAAAGTCCTTTCAAATTAGAGAAACATGCTTTGGCCTATATGTATGACACTCTTGTTGAGAAGCGATTAACGATATCTTACCCTTCCAGTTACTACATGTCTCTAATCGATTAAAAAAATCAAAACTTTGGCGAGATTGAAAATCGAGGAACAGGACTTAATCGACAAGATGCGGGTTTCACCCCTAACTTGACAATTCCGTACCCTAAACGTGGTTGGTACTCCTCAGGTCAAAATTTTAATTTCAACACTTTGACAAGGGTCCATTAGAGTTTGAATTAGAAATTTACCATTAAGATATGGATTTCACTCCTAACTTAATGGTGTAATTTCGTGCAAAATAGAATGAGCGGAATGAGAGCCGTTAACCAAATTGTGGGTTTTACGCCTATTTTGGTAAACTCATCTCGTTTGTATTACGAGTGTCTTCAAGTCTTCAAGTGTATTGTTTAAAATGTCTTAGGAAAGACATAATGTAAGTATTAAGACCAAAAAGAAGAGAAAGAAGCAAAATAGGAAGAATAAACATTTTAAGCATGTAACAAGAATGGTCAAAACATGGTTCCTACTATAGACTAGGTCGAATCATGGCAATTCTACCTAATTCCCTATAGTTATGGCTCTGATACCAATCTGTCACACCCCAACAAATGGCGGAATCATTGGAGTGGGACGAAGATAGATTGCTCATCACACATAACACTATTGCGACAATATTTAATTCAAAACTGATTTCATATCATAATAAAATTGTCAAGTACAACATGAAATTCAAATACAAGATCGAAAACAAAACAACAAGTTCAACAAAATTAAGTACAAAATCTAGTAATTTCAAGTGCGTTTCTAGTGTCGTCCCTACTAGATTTCGTCAAATTCAACATCATCAACCAGCAACATGTTAACAAAATATAGTTCAACAAAAAATACATTGGCAAGTACACAAGTTTAAGTATAAGTATAAAAGTTTAAAACGAATCCACATGGCAACTTAAGTTATTCAAGATCAACATATCATAGCATGCAATATTTCTAGTCAACCCTCTGTTTACGCAATAAAGAATATAATTTAACATGACCTCTCGTTCACGGGTGGTGTGTTACTCCTATAGCGCTATACATGTTAAATGGAGGCTCGTATAAAGCTAATGACTATTGTTTCACATAAGAATCACCCAAGTATATGCATCAAGTATAACAACAGAGTATTCATGTATTTGGATTGTTTTCATGTATTTGTATAAAGAATAAAGTATTGTGTTTTTTATAAGGTTAACATATTGCACCCAAAAAGTGTTAAAATGAAAATGGGTCAAGTGTACTCACGGTTTTGCAAGTTTCCATTTGTTAATCCCCGAGGAGTTTGTTGGTTGTTGGAGGATGAAACACCAAGTCCTTCTACACAAGGAAACATTGGTGTATGAGTATTTGGAAGATAACGGGGGATTAGGGATTCGGAATTTAAAGTATATCGAAAGTAAGTATATGCAAAAATAGCCATCTAGCACATAATACTCGTTTTTGACACTATGAAACCCATAGGGGTTTGAATGTTTTCATGGGTTAAAGTACCCATTAGAATCATAGCGAGTACTAAGTTCTTAGATGGTGTAATTTAGTATTTTGACAAATAATCATTAAATTATCATCAAAGGTTCGGTTACTATAAATAGGTATTATATATTCTATATAGTATATATCATAAGTTTTAATTAATCTAGTATAACATGATTATCATAGAAGTCATGCATGAGCTTGGAGGATGAACCTTCCATTTAAGACCTCTTTTGTATTTTCACCAATGCACAAGTTGTCATAGACAACAAGGATGGTGATGAATGGATAATAAGGAAATGAAATATACTAACTAACTAACTAACTAAGAAGAAAACATCAAGTGATGTGTGGATTTGTAAGTAGGGTAGCCCAAGCTATCCAAATAATCACACATATTCAAGTTCAAGACTTGTTCATCACTTGTGGGTTAAAACCCTTTTAAAAACAAAAAGTTTAGAGGATTAAAACCTCTGAATTTGTATGTTACAACCTGGTTTTTAAGAACACATAATCATAGTCTTGATTAGTGGCATAAGGACATAGGAATGTATGAAGAAAACATGAGTTTTCTTCCAAAACATGAAGATAAAAATGAGCAGAATTTAGGTGCACTTTGGACCTCAAAAATGGTCAGGTTTCACCTTAATTTTCCCATGCAAACTTGTGAGAACCTTCCTAGAGGTTATCCAAGTGTTGTAGAAGAAGAAACCAGAAGAAAGTTGAAGTGGAAGTGAGTTAAAACTCACTTTTTGTTGCTGAAAGTTCCTGATGTTGATGCTGAAACTCAGCTGAGTTTGGGAGGGTTTTTGAAGTGTTTGGAGGCTTGTAAAAGTGGGATAAAGGATGGGGAAATGCTTATTATATAGGGAAGGGATTAGGGATTCATTGGGTTGGGCTTTGGAAGTGTTTAGTGGGCTGAATACTCAAAACAAAAGAACTTAAGTGGGCTGATGCAAGGCTGTTAACAGCCCTATAATGTTTATTTTATTTTTTTTTTTTGACATTAGAAGGTATATATTTGATGTTTAATAAAGTGTTGCATGTTGTCTAGCATGTATGTAACTTGTAACAAGGTCCAAAATGCATAAATGACATGTTTTAATTTAGCAAAAAGTGTGATAACATAGGTGTGTATAACACATGAAATGTAACAAGTATGTATGGTTTATAGTTTGGTATGATCAAGTGAGAAACATACAACTTAGTCTTATAATCGAATAACCAAGTAATGTATGGAGATTTAAGAATTACGAATACACGATCATTGTTTACGAGTTAAACTTATGTTTATGCGAACTACGAATCATGTGTCAAACAAACGTATGTATCAATGTATAAATAATGTGTAAACGATCTATATTTCATATAAAGATTCCTTTCATTACGATCAAGTCTCGGATTTACAATAGCTTGAAACGAAATACGAATACAAAGGAAAAGAGTTTTCGAAAATAGAATTACAAGATGAACTTTCTAAAATTGGAAAGCTGTGAAATCTGAGGCGTTACATCAGGTTGTTAATGCTGCATGGAACATGGGTTAGTGGGATCAAATGGCGGAATACGAATCTAAATTGGACGATGGTGATAAAACTAAACTCAGAGTGTTAGAACCTAATTGCATACTTATCAAACTTGTGGGACCACGTTTTGAATCTGCATTTTTTGCTCCAACCTCCACCCGAAGATATAAATTTTGAATCTTATATTAATGGCTCCAACCTCCACCTCCATTGTCACACCCCAACCGTTGACGGAAACATCGGGGCATAGCACTGAGTGAAACAAATTGTCCAAGAAAAATTCCATAACAACTACTTTACCGAATAGTTAAACATTATGTCCCATACCATAACCTATTAAGCAAGTAAGTTATTACAGATAGCGGTATCTCAAAGACGAATAACATGTTCCGACAACTCAGATTTAAAATAAAAATAAATTGTCTTTGTTTCTAGACTCTCAGGCCTACTTGATTCCACAAAAGCAGGCAAGCAAAGCATCCTAAATACCTGTCACATACGTTAAAATAGAGGTCAATACACATAGTGTAAAGGTGAGCATACAAGTTTAATAGTATAGTAGAGTTCGAAATCGTTTACGCATAACTAGCATGTAAAACGTATAATGTGAAGCATGTAAGTTATCGACAAAGACCCTATCAATACCAATGACTGCGATTTGACTGCAAGTAGCGAGTGCGCATCACATGTTCACCACTGCGAACACATGAAGTATTGTCCTTAACAACCCCTGAGTGAACACGTACTGAGTCCAAACTATAGTACTATCGTTGCTAAGGCAGGTAGACAACAATCAATGTGTAAACATAACAAACAGGCATTAATCAAGTCACGTATAACATGTAGTAACAGTCAGCGTATATAAATAGTATTTGCGTTGTGTGTCAATATGATTTAGAATAAGTAACGTATGTAACACCCAAAAGTGCGTAAAGCAAAAAGGGATCGAGTATACTCATAGCGATGGAAGTTAATGGATTGAAGGGAGCGCTGGAGAGAGATTAGCCTGATCAGAACGATAGCATAACGATAAGCGGCACGTAAAATGATGCAAGTAGAACAAGTGTCGAGTGGTCATCCGGCCGGATGGCAATCCGATCGGATGGCATTCGATCGGATGTCAATACATTCGGATGGCCATTCCGGCGGATTGACACTCGTTTGGGATGGATGTGTTTATGTATGATGGCTTTGAAGTTTTCGTTGTAGCATCTTGAAAACAGAGAAGTATCTCTACCTTTCAGGTCGTTCGATCGAAGGGCAGTTCGATCGGGTGACAATCCGTCCGGCGAGGTATTTCTCAGAGAACAAGTTCACAGCAGGATTATCATCCAATCGGATGGTCTACCGATCGGGTGGCAACCTGTTGGAATTGAACATGTTGTTTGAGTGTGAAATCCTCAAGTACAATCCGACCGGATTGCGGTTCGATCGGATGGCAATCCGATCGGACGGCGATCCGTCCCGCTATCTGGTCTTTTTGCATCTTGAAGATTTGTTAAGTTTGGGGAGTTTTACGATTGGTCGAGACGGTATGACAACATGCTAAACAACAGTAACCCCATCATGACCCAAGTTATCCGATCGAAAAGGAATCACCCTATTCCGATCAGCTTACCGGCTCATGATGGTGGTTCATGTTTAACCCGAAATCAGTTGTCTCTTAGATAGAAATCAGATCTTGAACCAACACTTCACTAAGAATGAGTAGAAGATCCGAACAAACTCCGATTCTATCGGTTTTGAGTGCATTGAGTGTAAAAGAGTTGAAAGAAAGTTGGAAAACCATATTTCAAACCTTTTAACCATGAATAAGTGTAGATTTATGCGAAAACATTGTTTAATCTTGTGGAAATCCTTCAGATCTAAGTTGTTCTTGGTGGAATGAAGCCAAACTTTGAAGTTCATAAGGACTCCATGATGACATCACCCTAGAACACCTCAAATCCGGTGATTTCACGGTTAAAAGTTAAGATTCAAAGGTGAAAATGACGAAGAAATGTGTGTAGATCATAGAAGTACAAGATTTAGGTTGAAAACTTACAAGAATCGCGAGAAATCGAGAGAAATGAGAGCTGGAATGCGGCCGGTCGAACAAGGAGCTGTCACATCACAAATGATGTGACAGAGGGGTATTTATAGGGTTTCCCAAAAAAGAAAGGGGTATAAGTGTTGGATGGGACACCGATCAGATGGCTGACCGATTGGAAGGCAATCCGATCGGATGACAATCCGATCGGATGGCCACTCATTCGGGTGGCCATTCGATCCGGGTGTCCGGCGCGTTGAGTTTTGTCGTTTCGATTCGCGTGTTGAGCATTGCGATGCGATTCGAGTGAGTGATGCGATAGTATTATCCAATGGTCACACAAATAACTTAACTACTATATCTAACATACAATCACTATAAATAATTTGCGTTTAGCGTTTGCGATTAGATTGCGATGCGATAGAATTGGGATTACGATTAACACCTCAACATAAACATAACATGCACAATCAACACATAATAAGCACACACATGTAAAACAATATCCAAAACACATAATTCAAGTTGCGAATGCGATACGATAAGTCGATTAGCGATTAGTTATGCGATTAAACCTCGATTATTAGCAAGTATTCCACATAATACAACTAAAGCGAATAAAATAAAGATTCGATTACAAGTCAAAGAAGTCAAATCAATAATTAAGCATGGAGTGACAGATCGCAATTAGCAATCTTTTCTTCCTCTGACTTCAATCTTGACTTTGACTTTGACTTTCCAAAAGCGGGTTGTTACAGCCTCCCCTACTTTAGGAAATTTCGTCCCGAAAGTTAAGAAGTAGGCGTAACAAACAGTTGCGGGTACTTCGCCTTCATGTTGCTTTCGAGTTCCCAGGTAAACTCGGCACCGCGTTTGTTTTTCCAGCGAGCCTTCACAATAGGAATGCGTGAGCGTCTGAGCACCTTGGTTTCTCGACCCACGATCTCGACAGGCTTTTCCATGAAGTGTAATGTTTTGTCCACTTGTAAATCCTCAAGAGGGACATGTAATTCATGTTCGGCTAGGCACTTTCTAAGGTTCGAGACGTGGAAAGTCGGGTGGACGTTACTCAGTTCCTCTGGTATTTTTGAGTCTGCAAGCCACTTTACCAATTCTTTCCAGAATTTTAAAGGGTCTAACATATCGAGGCGCGAGCTTGCTTTTCTTGCCGAATCTGATCACCCCCTTCCAAGGTGCAACCTTTAGGAGTATGTGATCGCCAACGTCAAATTAAAGGGGCTTGCGGCGTCTATCGGCGTAACTTTTCTGACGACTCCGAGCTTTCTTTAGATTGTCTCGAATTTGGAGGATTTTGTCAGTCGTTTCTTGCAACAGCTCAGGACCGGTAAGTTGCGCGTCTCTGATCTCGTGCCATACAATGGGCGATCGACATTTTCTTCCGTATAATGCCTCAAATGGCGCCATTTGGATGCTAGAGTGATAACTGTTATTGTACGAGAATTCGACTAAAGGTAAGTGTGTGTCCCAATTACCACCGAAATCTATGACACACGAGCGAAGCATGTCTTCAAGGGTACGAATCGTTCTCTCAGTCTGACCGTCGGTTTGGGGATGGAAAGCGGTACTTAGATTTAGAGTAGTACCGAGAGCGGATTGAAATGTTTCCCAAAGACACAAGATAAACCGACCATCGCGGTCAGAGATGATGTCACGAGGCATCCCGTGTCGACAAATGACCTCGTTGGTGTAGATTCGGGCTAATCGTTCTACCTTGTAGTCTTCTCGTATCGGTAGAAAGTGATCTGATTTGGTCAAACGGTCAACGACAACCCGTATGCTGTCATGACCTGATGGCGTGCATGGAAGTTTCGTTATGAAATCCATAGCTATACTCTCCCACTTCCACACAGGGATCTCGGGTTGTACGAGTAAGCCAGAGGGTCTTTGATGTTTGGCGTTGACTTTCGAACAAGTCAAGCACTTCGAAACATAGATTGCGATATCCTTCTTCATGCCTGGCCACCAGTACTTGTAGCACATGTCCTGGTACATCTTGTCGGCATCGGGATGAATAGAATATCGAGATTTATGAGCTTTGTCCATCAGAAGTTGTCGTAAGTTGGTACGCTTGGGAATCCAAATTCGGTCTAGATAATGAAAGATACCATTAGATTTATTCTCGAGTTGGGCGCCATCGTTTAGAATTCTTTCCTTCTTTAAAGTGTGTTTGGTGAAGCAAGCATACTGAGCGTCGCGTATAAGCGTTTTGAGATGATGTTGGGCTGGGATAATGTGAACGCTGTGCAAATAGCTTCATCGACTGAGAGCATCGGCAATGACATTTGCTTTGCCTGGATGGTAACGGATCTCATAGTCGTAATCGTTGAGGAGTTCTACCCACCGGCGTTGACGCATATTCAGTTCGATCTGGTCAAAGATGTGTTGTAGGCTTCTATGATCGGTGAAGATCGTACACTTAGTACCGTAAAGGTAGTGTCGCCAAATCTTTAACGCAAAAACAACTGCGCCAAGCTCGAGGTCGTGTGTGGTATACTTCTTCTCGTGGATCTTGAGCTGTCGAGAGGGGTAAGAGATAACCTTGTCTCGTTGCATGAGAACACAGCCGAGGCCGAGGTTAGAGGCATCACAGTAAACTGCGAAATTGTTGTCTCTGTCGGGAAGTGAAAGCACGGGAGCATTGCAAAGCATTTTTTTTAAGCGTTTGAAAGGCCTCCTCCTGTTTGGTTCCCCAAACAAAAGGTTTGTCCTTGTGCGTAAGAGAAGTAAGCGGCACAGCGATCGCGGAGAATCCTTCGATAAATCAACGATAATAACCTGCCAGTCCGAGGAAAGAACGGACTTCGAATGGATTCTTGGGGGTAACCCAGCTCTTAACTGCTTCAATCTTCGTGGGATCGACATGAATACCTTGACTATTGACAATGTGACCCAAGAATTGGACCTCCTCCAGCCAAAATTCGCACTTGGAGAACTTGACATAGAGACGGTTTCCCCGGAGTAACTCAAGAACCAAACGTAGATGTTGCGAGTGTTCGGCTTTTGATTTGGAATAGATCAGGATATCATCGATGAACACGATGACGAAGCGGTCAAGGAAGGGTTTGTACACTCAATTCATTAGATCCATAAAGACTGCGGGAACGTTTGTCAAACCAAAAGGCATAACAACAAACTCGTAGTGACCGTATCGGGTTCGAAAGTGGTTTTAGGTATATCTTCTTCTTGGATTCGCAGTTGATGGTAGCATGAGCGTAAATCAATCTTCGAGAAACATGTAGCACCTTGTAACTGATCAAACAAGTCATCGATTTGAGGCAAGGGATATCGATTCTTGATGGTAAGCTTATTCAATTCCCTGTAGTCAATGCACATCCGGAACGATCCATCCTTCTTTTTGACGAAAAGGACAGGCGCGCCCCAAGGAGAGGTGCTAGGGAGAATGAAGCCCTTATCAAGTAGTTCCTAGAGCTGACTCGAGAGTTCGCGCATTTCCGAGGGAGCGAGGCGATAAGGCGCTCTAGCAACAGGATTTGCTCCAGGAATAAGGTCGATTCGGAAATCGATGTCACGAGTGGGAGGCAATCCGGGAAGGTCATCAGGAAAAACGTTAGGAAATTCATGAACAACGGGGACATCTCTTACTCCTATATTCCCTTTCTTTTCCTTCTCCACTACTACGATGTTAGCCAAGAAAGCTCTATATTCCTTGCGGAGATACTTGCTAGCTTGGACACATGACATGAGTTGTAACTTTTTCGAAGCAATTTCACCATAAACACACAGTTGATCATCGTTCACGAGAGAGAATCGAATCATCTTATCGAAGCAAACAATTTCAGCATGATTCTCCCGAAGGAAATCCATGCCTACTATGACATCAAAGCTACCGAGTTGCATCGGAATGAGGTTAATCGGAAAAAACGTGACCATTGAGATTGAGAGTATAGTCACGCAGAACAGAACTGACGGTGACGGTTCTTCCAGTGGCAACTTCAACATCGAACCTTGAGGGGAGATGGGTGCGCTTACGATTAAGGAGCTTTTCGAATTCGAACAATACAAAACAGTTATCGGCTCCAGTATCAAACAAACACAAAGCATATATACCATTTACGAGAAACGTACCATTAACCACGTTGTTATCTGCCTGAGCCTGGCATTGATGTTGAAGACGCACCCGTGGGCTACTTGCTGCGCTGGCTGCTGCTGCTGCTGTTGTGCTGGCTGCTGCTGTTGTGGCTCTTGCTGAACTACTCGATTCAGGCACATGTTTGCGAAGTGGTTGGGATCACCACACGCAAAGCAAGCACTAGCGTGGATTGTGGGTGCAGGAGCCGCTTGTTGGCCATGGGGAGCAGGGAGTAGAGCTTGTTGAGCAGTAGCTTAACCTTGAAATGGAGCTGGAGCTTGTTGAGAACCATTACGGCAGTTGGCGGTGAAGTGACAGTACATGTTGCAATGAACACAGAACCGACATGCGATACCAACCGGGTGATGATAAGTACAAGTAGGGCAGAGCGGGTGTGGCCCAGTGTATGTGCGCTTTGCTGGCTATTCATTGGCCACGGGTGCCGCTACTTGGCGGTGTTGAGGCTGCAGTTGGGTTGGTACTATTTGGAGTGGGGCATCAGTAACTGCACAGTTCTTGTTGCTGGAACTGTTGTTGTTCTTCCTCTTGCGACGTGATAGCTTTGAAGATTGCTGTGTGGTGGCGGTGGTGTCAGCGGCGGGTACAGCAGTTGGAACAGCGGTGACTTGATGCAGATTCTTGGAGACTTTATCCCAGTAACCAGACTTGACTCGCTTATCGTTGATCTCAGCAGCAAGTAAGTAGGTCTCCTCAATCGTTGTCGTTTTTGCAACTTGAACGAAATCAGCCACGCAATCCAGAAGAGCACGGATATACTTCTTGATGGTGATTTCAGGAGTCTTAACTTGGTCTGGACAGATTATGCTTAGCTGCTTGAAGCGAGCAGTCCAGCGTTGTCACCGTCTTTCTGCTTGATATGCCAGAACTCGTCCTCCAGCTTTTGGCGCTCGTGGGGAGGGCAGAACTCTTGCATCATAACGTCCTTTAACTCATCCCACGTTAACCCATAAGCTGCATCATTTCCGCGTTTGTTTCTCTCGGCCGTCCACCAATCCAAAGCTCGAGATTGGAAGACACCGGTGGCGTTAAGAGTACGGAGATCATCAGGACAGCCACTCTGGCGCAGGGTAACTTCGATCGAATCGAACCATTGAAACATGGTCGTAGGCCCATCTTCACCAGTAAATTCTTTCGGTCCGCATACCTTGAACTGCTTGAAACTAAAAGCAGCTTTGGGAGAATCGGTCCTGGACTCTTCAGAAGACTTGCTTGCGTTTTCGTTTAGCTCACTGATGATCTGTGGAATAACTTTCACAATCTGACTTGCACGAGAGAAGCGAGTCGCTTGTCAGCTTGTTGCGTCTAGCGGCTCGGGAGTGAAGTGATCTAGATGACGACATTGTCTGCAACAGACATCGCCATAGGGCTCAGACTCAGTTTTGATTATTTCGAGTATAGTCTAGTGGTTTACCATAAAGCTCAGGAACACGTACACACAAAATTCATGTAAACACATAATCATATAAACACATAATCACATAGGCACGTAAGCACATAAGCACATAAGATAGCCGAAACACATATTTTGCACGTATTCACCTATCTTTCACAACAGCGTGTAGCGATTAAGTATAGCGATTAGGTATAGGGAGGAGCGATTGCGAATAAAGACTAGCGATTCGTTGGCACGTGGTGTGAATTGTGTGTGGTTTGGGCGGAGCGAGAAGCATGAAATCGAAACCATCAGTACCACCGTACTGTTTATCTCAAAACGCTAACAAATAAGCATATAAATCACATAAAAGTACACATAAAATCGATGTATCACAGGGTCTGCAGCGGCAATTCCAAAATCAGAACACATAAAATCGAGAATAGATTGTCTGCGGCTTGATAGACATCGACTACCCAAAGTGATCCGACTATTCACAAGGACTCGAAGGTGCATACTAGGGTCTTCCGGACTGTGCTCTTGCCTCAATCTGGACAATCGGCACGCATCCTTCGAGTTATAGTGTGACTTCAAGTCGTTGGAGTCCGTCGAGACTTTGGTGAGAGTTTTGCAAAACCACAATAAAAGGCGGAACAAGTCATCAAGATTCGGGTTTCACTACTAACTTAATGACTATGTTTCCTGTTTTGATGAAGTGGAGGGAAAATTTGCGTCGAAGTATAGATTTCACTCCTGATTCAACGCAAATTCTCGTGTTTATAATAGAAATAGCGATCCGAACGAGTGATCTGGTCGAGAGTTTGCGGTTTTCACACCTAATCTTAACCAGATTATTCGCTTGTGTGTGTAGCCAGCCTTAGGAAAGGCCGGTCTTGCGCGGTACTGTAGTATGCGATGTTCGCGCAAGGGTGTAGTGTTTAGCGAGTTCGAGTCAGTAATAGCGAGTAAGCTCGTACAAAACCCATACCGGGTATGCACAAGTCGGTATGTTGGTAATTAGACTATAGACTAGGTCGTTTCTAAGACATCGACTCGGACTAGGTCGAGTCTTGCCTAATTCCCTATAGTTATGGCTCTGATACCAATCTGTCACACCCCAACCGATGACAGAAACATCGGGGCATGGCACTGAGTGAAACAGATTGTCCAAGAGAAATTCCATAACAACTACTTTACCGAATAGTTAAACATTATGTCCAATACCATAACCTATTAAGCAAGTAAGTTATTACAGATAGCGGTATCTCAAAGATGAATAACATGTTCCGACAACTCAGATTTAAAATAAAAATAAATTGTCTTTGTTTCTAGACTCTCGGCCCTACTTGATTCCACAAAAGCAGGCAAGCAAAGCATCCTAAATACTTGTCACATATGTTAAAATAGAGGTCAATACACATAGTGTAAAGGTGAGCATACAAGTTTAATAGTATAGTAGAGTTCGAAATCGTTTACGCATAACCAGCATGTACAACGTATAATGTGAAGCATGTAAGTTATCGACAAAGACCCTATCAATACCAATGACTTCGATTTGACTGTGAGTAACGAGTGCGCATCACATGTTCACCACGGCGAACACGTGAAGTATTGTCCTTAACAACCCCTGAGTAAACAGGTGCTGAGTCCAAACTATAGTACTATCGTTGCTAAGGCAGGTAGACAGCAATCAATGTGTAAACATAACAAACAGGCATTCATCGAGTCACGTATAACATGCAGTAACGGTCAGCGTATATAAATAGTATTTGTGTTGTGTGTCGATGTGATTTAGAATAAGTAACGTATGTAACACCCAAAAGTGCGTAAAGCAAAAAGGGATCGAGTATACACACAATGATGGAAGTTAATGGATTGAAGGGAGCGGTAGAGTGAGATTAGCCTGATCAGAACGATATCATAACGATAAGGGGCGCGTAAAACGATGCAAGTAGAACAAGTGTCGAGTGGAAATCCGAACGGATGGCCATTTGATCGGATGCCAATCAGTTCGGATGGTCATCCGTTCGGATGGCCATTCGGGCTGATTGACACTCGTTTGGGATGGATGTGTTTGTGTATGATGGCTTTGAATTTTTCGTTGTAGCATCTTGGAAACAGAGAAGTATCTCTACCTTTCAGGTTGTTCGATCGAACGGCAGTTTGATCGGGTGACAATCCGTCCGGCGAGGTATTTCTCAGAGAACAAGATCACAGCAGGATTATCATCCAAAAAGGATGGTCTACCGATCGGTTGGCAACCTGTTGGAATTGAACATGTTGAAAATTGTTTGAGTGTGAAATCCTCAAGTGCAATCCGATCGGATTGCGGTTCGATCGGATGGCAATCCGATCGGACGGCGATCCGTCCCGCTATCTGATCTTTTTGCATCTTGAAGATTTGTTAAGTTTGGGGAGTTTCACGATTGGTCGAGACGGTATGACAACGTGCTAAACAACAGTAACCACATCATGACCCAAGTTATCTAATCGAATAGGAATCACCCTAGTCCGATCAGCTTACCGGCTCGTGATGGTGGTTCATGTTTAACCCGAAATCAGTTGTCTCTTAGATAGAAATTAGATCTTGAACCAACACTTCACTAAGAATGAGTAGAAGATCCGAACAAACTCTGATTCTATCTGTTTTGAGTGCATTGAGTGTAAAAGAGTTGAAAGAAAGTTAGAAACCCATCTTTCAAACCTTTTAACCATGAATAAGTGTAGATTTATGCGAAAACATTGTTTAATCTTGTAGAAATCCTTCAGATCTAAGTTGTTCTTGGTGGAATGAAGCCGAACTTTGAACTTCATAAGGACTCCATGATGACATCACCCTAGAACACCTCAAATCCGGTGATTTCACGGTTAAAAGTTAAGATTCAAAGGTGAAAATGATGAAGAAATGTGTGTAGATCATAGAAGTACAAGATTTAGGTTGAAAACTTACAAGAATCATGAGAAATCGAGAGAAATGAGAGCTTGAGTGCGGCTGGTCGAACAAGGAGCTGTCACATCACAAATGATGTGACAGAGGGGTATTTATAGCGTTTCCCAAAAAGGAAAGGGGTATAAGTGTCGGATGGGACACCGATCGGATGGCTGACTGATCGGATGGCAATCCGATCGGATGGCCACTCGATCCGGGTGTCCGGCGCGTTGAGTTTTGTCATTTCGATTCGCGTGTTGAGCGTTGCGTTGCGATTCGAGTGAGTGATGCGATAGTATTACCCAATGGTCACACAAATAACTTAACTACTATATCTAACATACAATCACTATAAATAACTTGCGTTTAGCGTTTGCGATTAGATTGCGATGCGATAGAATTGCGATTGCGATTAACACCTCAACATAAATATAACATGCACAAGCAACACATAATAAGCACACACACGTAAAACAATATCCAGAACACATAATTTGAGTTGCGAATGCGATGCGCTTTGCGATAAGTCGATTAGCGAATAGTTATGTGATTAAACCTCGATTATTAGCAAGTACTCCACATAATACAACTAAAGCGATTAAAATAAAGATTCGATTACAAGTCAAAGAAGTCAAATCAATAATTAAGCGTGGAGTGACAGATCGCAATTA
>JARYGA010004692.1:0-57586 GCA_030545235.1 Helianthus tuberosus | reverse complement strand
TTACAAATATGTTGAAAATACGGTTAAATTAAAACTTTTACAATGTAAAAATAATACAACATAATGTAATTAAGTTCGTCGTTTAAAAGTTACGATGACACGCCGTGCGGAAGCTTCTTTTTCATGTGTTCGGTTCTTTTTCGTCACTTAATCTTCATTCGTGTACTCTTGACATCCACCTACGATCAAAAGCAACTTAAAGATTAGTTTTGATAACTTAAATATAAGTATAAACAAGTTCTATG
The DNA here is from genome assembly GCA_030545235.1 of Helianthus tuberosus. Taxonomy (NCBI): domain Eukaryota; kingdom Viridiplantae; phylum Streptophyta; class Magnoliopsida; order Asterales; family Asteraceae; genus Helianthus; species Helianthus tuberosus. The sequence goes on along the minus strand of JARYGA010004692.1, from coordinate 57,341 downwards.
CGTCAAACGAACAAAATAAAATATAATTTTTTGGTTTTACGTCTCTCGCGTGTCGCAAGAGGCTACCTATAATCCTTCGCTGGTCGCGACAGCTCTCGAGTGTCGCACCCGGATGATGGTTCCCTATCGCGTGGTGCGGGGGAGTCCATTTTCCAACGGTTCTGAGTCTGGGAGCTGCATATCTGCCCAGCTAATGTTTTAATAAAAAATACAACTTCAAATTGGCATAACTTTTAAGCTAGATGTCTGTTTTACACGATTCTTTTTCCCACGCATTCGTAATTTAATTCTCCCTCTAATGGAGTAAAAACCTGACATCTGAATTCATAAAATTTTAGATTTCAAGCTCTCGGCTTGAAATTCAATTATGACACTTTTTGACCAGTTCGTGATTTTATCAAACAAACTTGTTTAGTACCTTTAAAATACCATGGACATCATGTTATATCAGTTTACTAATTTTCAAGGTTCAAAATACGGGTTTCTTATGCAATCTTAACCAATTTTGCATATATACTCGTTTTGACCCGTTAGGGGTATTTAACACTTTTAAGCTTAAATCACGCTTCTTCTTAGTCTATATCCTATCACCACCTTTAGTTATCAATTTACCTTCCACCATATTATAATTGTGGTGGATTAGCGTGGCAAACTATTTATTTCGAGAAATGACAACTTTGTTGTCATTTTTTGCGGAAAAATACCCATTTCAATTCATTGGACACTAACGTTCCGTATCATCCATTTTATACTAATCCTAGGGAATCAATTGATCATAATGCTTATTTCTAAACAAATTTTAAAGGTTGTTTGTCCGATTTACCCATCAAGGGCGTTTTGGTCAATTTTAGTCCCTCATCTTACGACGAAGAACTACCACTAATTGTTTGACCAAAATACCATTTTTAACTACAAATCTAATTATGCGTACCTGGCTCGGGTCATAGCATTAACCCGTTTACATACCTTTTGCTTTAAATCTATGTAGTTAAAGCAACGCAAACATATGTTATTTCCTGTGATCACAAAACTCAACAAGCGATCATCAATTAATATTGTCAGATGATTTTACCAATGTCATTTGACCCGTTTAGTCCGAATGACCAATTTTCCATTGTGAGATGATATCTAGTTACCATCTCGCCCTTTTTACCCATTCCGGTTTACACCATAAGGTATGTTTTCAAAATTTCTTATTAGTTCATCGTTACATGACTAATTTACCAATTTACTCTTTTTGCCATTGTTTATGGTTTCTCACCATCTTCACTTGTTCCGACTCATATTATTTACGTTGGAACATTATAATTCTATTACTAATTTTTTTTCTTTATTCATTTTCGATACACACAACTGATGTATACTATAAAAGGTGTAAGCTCTTACTTACTTTGCATCCGAAACACGTTTTTCCTTCACACATGATTCGTTTGACCCACTTCCTCCCCAAGCTTCCACCTAGCTTGTTAAGCGCCAAACTATCATTCATCATTCACAAGGTGGTTAGACTAATCATACTTTAATACGATTATTCCACCTTACATATTTTCTATCAAAATTTTCATTCGATCTTATTAATGGTCAGTTTGACTTTCAAAAGTCAACTGTCCCTTTTTAATATATATGAAATGCACAATTGAGTTCAACGAACTCACTTAGGCATTTCTTCGACTATTCGGTAATCACTATTTTTAGGCCACTAATTCAACCAAGGTTCTAGCCGAGTTTATTATGTTTTCAACACTTTATCTTGTTCATGTAATTATCAAGACTAATTTGTTCATTCATTTCACAAGGACTAAGGGTTCTTCATATACGAGTGAAACCCGTTTCGTCATATCACTAGCATTCATCCGAACACCTAATACAATCAAGTTCTACCTATCAATTTAGTAGTTAACATGATTTCAAACATCCATATTCATGAAATAAATCACTAATTTCGAACAATATTCAAAACCCTTTTCGAATCATGTATAATCAAATACTCAAACTTGCAATTTGTTTAAGTATCTCGCTGCGACTGTCAATTATGATGATTCCTAGCACAAACATATCATCATCCTCATTATTTAGCCAAAACCCACTTAGCACATACAAGGGTGTAACACCTCGCAAAATCATGTCCAATATAGTATCAACACGTGTCATGGACTTTAACCGTGTAACGGATTGATTATGAGGGACTAAAGTTGACAAACGAAGAAAGTATACGTATATAAGGATACAAAGTGTCAACATTTGATAATTATGCATTTCAACAACCCTACATGATGTTTATACGAATGTATCATGAAGCGTATGAAACCGTTTGTGGAAGAAAATGAAAGTTTACAAGACGCGAGGGTTAAATGTGTCAACATGTTTAAGTTATACCTCTGAGTGACCTTTTTAGCGAACCCGGAGCCTTGTAACGATTAATTATACTCCCAAGAATAAGTGGTAAAAATTTCACAAGGTTTCGATATCGTATGAGAAAGATACGCTAACTTTCGTAGTTAAGGGGTTAAAAGCGTCAACGAGGCAAACTTGTGTTTTCGGTTATTGTTTAACGAAACCAGACCTAACGACGTTTGGTTATATCTCATGGATCATAGAAATATAAATTTCATGGGTTAAAAGTGCCTAAAATGGAAGAAATTACGCATTTGAAGGTCCAGTGGGTGAAAGTGTCACTTTTTGAAACATGTTGCTGGTCCCCCTACCTGCTGGCGTAGCGCCAGCACTGAAGCACATCTCCATGGCACGGCACCATGGACTACCAGATCAGCAAACACTTCCTTAACGTGGCAGCTTGCATGTGTGCTCGAATTCGCGAGTTTGCCACCCTCTAGCTCCTTGAAACACGTCCCATAACACTTGTATTCATCCCTGGAGATGCCCTAACACTTGTATCCATCTCCTTGACCCTCCATGGCTATATATAGGACCAATTGTTGCAACTTATGAACTCACACTTTGAACAATTCATTTGGAAAGCTTCCAAACACTTGTTCTGAAGATTTCTGGAGCTCAAGGGCACTTCCCAAGCATTCTTAGTCGTGCATAGGACTTCAGTAAGTGTCCTTAACCTTCCTTAATTCAGTTTTACTTAGTTAATTAGCCTAAAGTCAAACCGTCGTAATTAGAGTTTAACTTCGTGATTAGTTAAAATTTGTCCAGTCAAATCTCGAATTAAAAGTAGCTTTGAGTTGGTAATTATGTGGGTAATAAACCCTTAAAAGGGCACCCTCTGATTCCCACTCTAACTAGGTTAATTGTCGGGTCAAAGTTAATTTTAAAAAGTCAACAGAAAACTAATTTTCGCATAAATACATAATTAACGATGTAGAAGCTATGAAACCTATTTTATCACTCATATAACTTGGTAATCAATGTAAGAACATGTCTAGGCATGTTCAACCCGACAATTTTCTGTTTAAGCTCGGTTCGGAACCGAAAGTCGCAAAAGTAGACTTTTTCTTTGACTTTCAATTCTGACCCATTAGAGCATGTTTTAGAATTGCCTTAGAGCTCTATTAGGACCAGGTTATTGATTAGTGTAACCCTCTGTGGTTATACAACTTGGTTCATTAGATATCCGATTCATATGCAAGTTTCCGTTATATGCCTAAATGTTGACTAATATGCCCTTTTGACCTTAAAACAAGAATTTTGAAAATGTGAGAGGACAATAATCTTTATTACTGATTTATAAACATGTCCCTAAATTTTCACATCAATTGGAGGTCTAGATTAAGAGTTATGCTCAATAGCGTAATTAGAAAGCTTTTTATTAATTAAACGGCGTAATTAGCATATAGCCTATCTAAACCCAATTTTTGATACCAAAATTTTTACCTACTGATGTAAAATAATATTTTGGGATTTTTGAAGATTTTTATTTATTTTTAAGCTGAGCATAGCATTGTTGGTGCACTACATCTGTCGACTTCATCTTGTATCGAGTCTTAGTTTTAGATTGTTAGATCAGGGCACGTTTTACGAGAAAATAGGATAGCATATAGGTCTAAACTGATAGATCGGCTTATATGGACATAGGAGGTCCGCTTATTTGTCAGGTTAGCTTATTTGTCAGGTTAGCTTATTTGTCAGGTTCGCTTATGTGTCACTAGGAGGTCCGCTTATGTGTCAAGTCCGCTTATGTGTACATGTCCGTATGTGGGAACCTACCTGGTTCGCTTATGTGTACATGTCCATATGTGGGAACCTACCAACACTATAAATACCACATGAGCGAACTCATTTGTAACTTTCTAGAATTCCATGCCGAAGTGCTGCCGGTGTGAAGAACGAGCTGTAAACATTGTCAAATCAATAAAATCAGTAGATTAAGTGAATTGCAAGATGTCTCTACTTTCGTTTCTTGTTATTCCGCACCTGAAACGTAGTTGAACGCCTCTGAACGACTCATTCGGGTCGAAACACGATCCTACAATTGGTATCAGAGCTTCAGGAGGAGGAGTTCTGCAGAGAATAGCTGGAATTCATCATCATTTCATACTTCTACACATTCTATTTTCAGTTCAGAAAGTTGTACCGGTCAAAATTGGGTCAAAATTGCACAGATTGCGTGTTATTGGACATTGATAAACCCTTGAAAGTTTCAGACTGAAATACGGACTAAAAATGGGTGAAATCATCTTCGGACTTGGTTCCGCTTATTCGGACATTTGAGTAGATCCGCTTATTTGACAGCTTCAAGTCCGCTTATTCAGACATATTTTGATCAAGTCCGCTCCAAACTGCATCAGGTCCACTCCAAATTTCATTAAGGTCTGCTCCAAAGACACTAGATCAGTAGGTCCGCTTTTCTGATCAATCAAGTTCGCTCCAGTGTCACTTAATTTGATAGATCCGCTCCAAAGACACTTTATCAGTAGATCCGCTTTTAGTGACAAAGTTCAGTAGGTTCGCTTATTCGAACATCAGCAGATTCGCTTATTCGAACAACATCAGCTTCCGCTCCAAAGAACAATCAAGTCCGCTCCAATGGTTCGCTCATTTGACATCATGGTCCGCTCATTAGACACCTAGGTTCCGCTCCAAGTGCACATCAGTGGTTCCGCTTATACGAACTCAGTGGTTTCGCTTATACAAACATAAGTAATTTCGCTCCAACAGACATCAGTAATTTCGCTCTTGTGTACAACATCTTATTTCGCTTCAAAGGATCATTTGGGTTCGCTTATTTGATCATTTGTGTTTTCGCTTATAGTGCATAGACACCTTATTTCGCTTTTTAGTCACAGATTTTAAAATACGTGTTGAAAAGTCATGGATACCGAGTTCTACAACGCATTTGCAACACCGTCTGGTCCAAGCACTATTGCTCAGAATATGAATTTAGAGAATGAGACGGGAACCACCCAAAAGCCCCCGAAATTGATGAGTTGTCACACCCCGACCACGTAAAAAAAACAACAAAACGTGGCGGAATCGTCGGGGAGTGTTGTAACAGAATCATTGTTTCATAACACATGGAAGATTGAAATTTTGTTTTATTGCTTAAGAGAGTTACATGCTTAACAAAACAGGAAATATAACATAATTAACTAGTCTTGCATCTTTTATTGTTGCTAAAGTCCAAGTCAGCCTAGGTGTATCTTGATAAATCCTACGCATCATATCCTGAAACACATGTGAAAATAGGTACGTCAGCATAAAAATGCCTGTGAGATACATAGGTTTTATGACAATAGGATTCATGACTTGAGTTTAAAGAAATGTTTAGTAAAAGTTAGTCATGAACCTTGTAAATTGTTAAAAGTCCCAATGTAATCAAGTAATATGTAACAATTGTTATGTATAGTAATTAAAGTGTAGTCACATAAATCAAATGTAAATATGTACAAAACAAGGTATTTTGAATATATCAAAAAGTTATGTTTTGCAAAGTAAATGCATGTTTTATTGGTATAAACATTTATGTGGTAAGTTAACGCATACATTCAAGCCTTTGTGACAGTAGAATAACCCTTTCAGTCAAGGTTATTAGAAGAATTGTTTTCGGATTCAGTCATTCCATCCATCCAAACAAACCTAGGATTTTAGGAACGGGATTTGTCAAGTCCTATGGTACCATTACTTACTACCGAGCGGCGTAGCTAATGTTAATGAACGTATATATGTTCCGTTTGTACAAACCAAATGTTATACCGATTGTAAACGTGTTAAATGTAAACAATGTACTAAGTATGCTAAGTCAACATACATAGCAGAAATGTAATGTAAATCATTGTGCTAGCATGCTATCAGTCAACATACATAGCAGAAATGTAAAGTAAAACCATGTACTAAGTATGCTATCAGTCAACATACAAAGCAGAAAAGTGTAATGTAAATTATGTGCTATAAGTGTACTAATATACATAGCAAGTATATGATGTGAAAAACAGGAAAGCATGAAAGTAACAAATAGGCACATGTGTTTCACCCCAAAACAGTTTGAAAACAGTAAAAGAGGGGTCTATGTACTCACCTTGATTTCGGATAAATTTCAAACAAGTAAATGGGTAAAAGTTTGGCGGGAACAGGATTTCCACTTCACTCTAATTGTATGAACATGCACAAAAATATTGCAATTGGTATCAACAAATATTGTTAATTGTAAACTGGAATTAAGTCCATGGTGTTTGGTATGGTTTGATTTAACCGGTACCTATGGTTTTTTTTTAAACAGTCTTGTTTGGGGAAATGGGGGATAAGTATACTTGGATTATTTAGGAATAGTGTATTTTGTATAAATAACTAAGTTATACAATTACTGGATATAGAATTAATATGTGTATAGTTAAAACAGAAAATAAATATGTATTTTCAGAATAGTGTGATAATTATACAAATTAATTATCTAATAATTAATTTAGGACAGAATAATTAAAAAAATGATATTTTAATTATATAACAAGTATAAATCAGATTAAAAATAATTATCATGGCAGAAAATAAATATGTTTTAAATAAACAGTTTAATTAGATGTTAAAATGAAATGACTGAATAATTATATAAATAATTACTTAAATAATTATTTAATAACAGAATAATTTAGAAATGGTATTTTTAAATAATGACATGCAATAATACAGATTTAAAATGAATATTATGGCTTTTGACAAATTTTATATATTATTCTGGAATTAAAACGATAATTTCACAAAAATTGATTTTATAAAGTTTATTATAAAAATAACATGCAAGATAATTAAACATGGTTTCTGATTTTTAAAAATCTCAACATAACATGTATGAAATTATAAAAATAATTTTGGATACAATTTATAACTCAGAATAATTAAATTAATGTAATTAACTCTATAGAATATGAGATTTAACTGTTTTAATTATAAAAATATCAAAACAGTTTCACATATTTTATAAAAATTTATTTTAACAAAGTATACTGTTCAATATAGTTAACATAAAAATTTCATAAATAAATTTCAAAAATTCGAATTTATATAAATATTTAAAGTCAGAACAGTTTTTAATCAGAATAAAATAGGTTTATAAAAACTTTGTAAACTTTTATATTTTTAATAAATACACCCGTACATGTATGAATCATGGTAAGAATTTCAGAATTTATAAAAGAATCATCGAATTAATATGAATTTATTTGTAAACTGACTAAAAATTAAAATACATAATAATCTATCATCTTCCCCAAATGACAGTCAACAGAAGTCAACCGTTACGATTAGTCGATCAAACCATATTTATTATCAAATTAAACTAACAGAAACGATAAAAAGGTGAGGTTATACCGAATTGTCGAAGAAAAGAGGTCCGGTATCCTCGGGAAGAGGTAGTCCAGCTAACTCCGGTGAGCTCGGTTCCGGTGAATTTGCAGACGAAGAACAGATGATGATATCGATGTGTTTGTGGATTTTGAGAAGTGTAGGAGGTTCGTAGAGATTGCAGGTATGTTATAATAAGTTCAATTGATTCAAAAACAATCGAATAAATCCAAATCAGATTCCACTTAAAATTTTAAAAACAATTTCCGGTTTCGCGGACAACATTGCATGTTTAGGTACAATTGAGGTGTTTGGACGATTTAGGGTGTCGAGGAGAACAAGCAGGAATATACGTTGATCATTGAGTTTTGTTTGTTTGCGAATTGGACTGATTTCCGGCGGAGTAAACGGTTGTAAAAACCGTTTGAATTGAAGTTTCATATCCGGTCCCTGAAGTTTCTAAATCAATCTTAACAGGTCCCTCAATTATAACTAGAGGGCCTAACTAGGTTAGTGTTTAAAACTGGATTCCTTAATAACAAGTCTAACTGAGTTATTAAATCCGGTTAAATAAGTTTTTAAAATGTCACGAACAGTCCCTGGACTTGTTAATTGAAAATGTTAACTGAGTTAATTTTTTTTAATTGAATTCCTTTTATAAAACTTAACCCGGTTAGGGTTTTTAACTGAAAAACAGTTTCAGAATGACAAGAATGGTCCCTAGACTTCAAGTTTCATAAAATGACCCAATGGTCCATGGACTTTAAATTTAAAAATATATGTTTATTTATTTTATATAATATAAGTTTCTAAAATTGCATTTTAAACCCTAAACTTTTAAAAGTTTTAAAAACTTATATTTTTATTTATAAAACAAGTTTCAAAAATGACAACTTAGTCCCCGAACTTTATATTTAGTAAAATTAGTGGTGGTTTTAAAATACGGATTTAAAAATTGAAGTTTTCAAACAAGTTTCAAGGAATGACAATTAAGTCCCTTAACTTATACTTCCACAAAATGACATGCTAGGCCCTTGTAATTAATATTGTCTTGTTTATGAGTATGAAACTAGAACAAATTGAAATTATTCACGCGTTTGGGTCGGCAAAACATGTAGCAACAATAAAACTAAACATGTATCAAACAAGTTGCATCTCGAAACACGACAACTGCTATTGGTGCATCAAACAAGTACATGTTTGAAAATCAAGGTTGTTACAGTCTCCCCTACTTTAGAAAATTTCGTCCCGAAATTTATTCGAAAGAGACCGTAGACTGTAATTGAAATGATTAACAAGATAATCAAGTCATTGTTTGGTGTTGAAAATTCCGAGGAATTTCCGAGGATCATTGTATGGAAATTGTTTCGCATGGCACTATGCTATGCTAGATTGGTAATGTAAATATTATGCGAACAATTATGTGTATCAATAAGCAAATAATGGATGATCACATAACCACATGATGTTTTTATATGCCACCTTACTTATCAAGGCCTGCTATAATTCTCATGCGTCGAACCTCGTAATTAAGTGTGCACCCAAAATTACGTGTTTCGTCGCATGGTCCACATAGCACTTCTAGTTAAGTGAGGAAAACAAATAAGATTGAGGTATCGTTTAAATCAAACAAGCATCAATATAGCATAACATCAACTGAATCAAAACATATTTCACATTAGTAATGTTAGTATTGTTTGTTTTGCATACAACGAAAGCAAGTGTTTTGTTTAAATGCAATGTTAATATGTATTACTTGTAGGTAAAACACAAATTACAATAGAATGTATGTGTTAATAATTTAATCATAAAAGAATTTGATAGTCTAACATGATGTGAACAATTTACATTGGGAATATGTTATGAAATGGATCAATTTCAGGCTCAAAATTATCAGGTAGTGGATCCAGTTGCATACGAGCAGCTAGCATGTTTTCCAACCATTTATTTCTTTCAGTCAGCTCTTGTATTTGCTGGGACAAATCTCGGACCTGATTGTTTAACCTAGTTATTTCAACCACCATTGGATCTGGAGGTAGATCCATTCGAGGCATCGTACTTGGGCCTGCTATATTAGTTGGTGGCAGTTGTTCTACTTCGTTCATCAGTGACTGGAAAGAATGCGGCAGAAATGACTCCGATGCTAACTGTTCTTGGAGCATCAAGTTTTCATAAGTTTCTTGCATGGTTGGATCCTCCTCAAAAACTATGGGTGAGAAGCCTTGTGAGACGTTTGGTGCTAATGGTTGAGGTATGTTAGTGGTAATATGTTCTTGTATGTATGGCAGTTGTGGTAGCATGTCATATTGGAAAAAGGACGATTGAGGAAACTGTAACAATGATTGTTGTAAATTTTGTGGGGAGGTACTTTCTGAGATATTTGGAGCTCCCTCCGACTGTGATGGTTGAATTAGTGTATCAATATGAACAGAGGTTAGTCTAATGGTGTAAGGATTTATAATCCCAGGTGCCTTTGGTGAAGATAATCCTTGGATAATCTGATCACTTAAGACACCTAATGAATTTGCTATTTTTGTAATGTAAGACCCTCCCATAAGACTTTTCAGAGGTTGTGATTTTTGACTAAAAAAATATTCAGCAAGTCCGTGGGCAATATTACAAGGAACTTGCTCAAAAATACTATACAGATAGAAAAGTTCGATTTTTTTAACCCTTTGTGGATTATGCTTGCGCCCCGTGATAGTGTTGGCTAACACACGGTGCATATATTGATGACAAGGGTCTGTGAAGTTCGTATCACTATTGTGGCCACACCATCCTTTTGATGAATGGCATTGCCAATAAGCTACCATATCAGCGGAGGAATAAGAGGTTGATGCCTCCGTAAAAATGGGTTGTTTAACTTCTTCATCTGTATATATGCCCAGACGAACTGCGAATTCTGTTAATGACATAGTATGATGTTGCCCACAAAGTTGAAAATGAATGGATTCATCGGTAAGATTTTTATTATATTTATAATAGAAAGTAGACGAGAACTCATATACCAGTTCATCGTATGATAGTTCTAGGATGTCGAAGAAACGACGCCAGGGCGTATTAGGTAGTAGTGATCTTGCCAGTAAACCACTGGAATCAATCATTCCCATTCGTTGCCAATCAATACTGCTAATAGTAAGAACTTCATGTTGCTTGAGTTTTTGATACCTCTCTTGATAGTGTAATTTAGTAAACTGAAGGAAGGGATGAATTGGGAGATTTGCCATGGGGTTTTGTTGAACTAAGAAAAGTTTGGGTATGTGTTGGGTTATGTCAGAAGTCGTAGTTCTTGTGTAGATTAGTTCGAGTAGTGATTCCCTTAAATAGATAAGGAAATTCCGGATTACATCATAGGATCGGTTAGAGCTCCCATGCTAAGTTCTGCAGCTAGTTTGAAAATTTGAATCTAAAATGTATGGTCTCGAGAAAATTTTGAAACTCGGAAAAAGAGGGAATTGTATTGTATAAAATTAACGTAGGTCGATTAAAACTTGGATTGTTCTGGAAAAGAGAAAAGAAAAGAAATCCTTTCGAATTAGGGTAACATGCCTTGTGCCTACAGGTATTCTGTACATTCATCAGTAGTTCCCAGGTAGGCAAACGTGGGTCTTGTCGTAGAGGCATCTTCTAAAAGAAAGATCAGGAGCCGGAGAGAAAATTGGTGATAATAAGTTTGAAAAAAAAAAAACGGTGTAGGGATAAGTGAAATGCATATGAATATATGTGTAAAACATGTTTAAGTATAAAAAGCGTATAAGTGTGAGTACGTATGGGAATATTTGTGCAAACGAGGGGAAGTGTATATAAGTGTGAATTCGTAATGCATGATTGTATATGGACTAAATGGTTTTATTCACAACACAACACACTTTGAAAACATTAATATTTTATTTCTAAAATGAATACACTAAACACGACATTCATAGACTCATCATGATACAAATATAATACAATGGTACAATAACGAAACAGTATACGAAATAAAAGTGACCCATTTCTTCTGGTGGAAGGCTAAGAATTAAAAATAGCAATACTCCAAGCATCACACCAGCAAACACCAGAACCAGGCGACTCGGATGCATCTTTGAAGAGAGTGAGAGGAAAGAGTGTTTTGTTGCGAATAAAATGAGATTGTTGATTGGTTATTTATAGGGGTGGAATATAGCCGTTTTACAACGGCTATGTAACCGTTGTATGTGACCGTTATACAACGGTCGTATATACTTACGGGTTGCAAACTCCTAAGCCTTGAGGTTCTGATCCGAAAATAATTTAAATTTGAAAGGAGTTTTGGTAAAACGATTTATATTATTTATAAAACCTTGTAGTTATGCGATAAAAGTTGGTTAGGTTTCTGCTTAATAGTGAATATATTTAGTAAAATGATGTAGTGTGATTGTGTTTTAATGGCTAGGAAAATCATGGGCAAAAGAGTCATTGGACCAGCTACGTGTCTACAAGCAGTAGGGGAAAACATAAGGTCATAGGAGTCGGAATGAAATGTTTTTTTTTGGTGGAATAGTTTCATAAAATCAATGAAGACGAGAGAGAAAACACAATAAGATGGACATCGTTTATTTGGCGAATAAACAATATCAGTGACTAATCAAAGTAGTTGGGTTCTTATAACTTAATGAAGTCATGCTTTAGCCTATAAGTGGACATTCATTCCGAGAATTCCCAGGTAAGCACAACTGGTCTCGCGTCTGATGAGATTTATACGAAGTGCTTGCCTAGACAGAAAACTCAGAATACAGGCACCCACCCTTCCAGATTGCACGAGTTCGTTATTAGAGCCCAAGACTTTGACGAGAGTAAAAATCAGAGGAGATTTTGAAAATAATCACCTAAGGATAGGTGATAGTATTGTTTTAAGATCTAAACACAAGGTAACTTGTGTTAGGGTCCTAGGAAGGTTATAGTCTAGGTCAAGATTTTACTAATAACCTAATTCCCTATAACCATGAGCTCTGATACCAACTTTTCTGTCACACCCCGACCACGTAAAAAAAAAACAACAAAACGTGGCGGAATCGTCGGGGAGTGTTGTAACAGAATCATTGTTTCATAACACATGGAAGATTGAAATTTTGTTTTATTGCTTAAGAGAGTTACATGCTTAACAAAACAGGAAATATAACATAATTAACTAGTCTTGCATCTTTTATTGTTGCTAAAGTCCAAGTCAGCCTAGGTGTATCTTGATAAATCCTACGCATCATATCCTGAAACACATGTGAAAATAGGTACGTCAGCATAAAAATGCCTGTGAGATACATAGGTTTTATGACAATAGGATTCATGACTTGAGTTTAAAGAAATGTTTAGTAAAAGTTAGTCATGAACCTTGTAAATTGTTAAAAGTCCCAATGTAATCAAGTAATATGTAACAATTGTTATGTATAGTAATTAAAGTGTAGTCACATAAATCAAATGTAAATATGTACAAAACAAGGTATTTTGAATATATCAAAAAGTTATGTTTTGCAAAGTAAATGCATGTTTTATTGGTATAAACATTTATGTGGTAAGTTAACGCATACATTCAAGCCTTTGTGACAGTAGAATAACCCTTTCAGTCAAGGTTATTAGAAGAATTGTTTTCGGATTCAGTCATTCCATCCATCCAAACAAACCTAGGATTTTAGGAACGGGATTTGTCAAGTCCTATGGTACCATTACTTACTACCGAGCGGCGTAGCTAATGTTAATGAACGTATATATGTTCCGTTTGTACAAACCAAATGTTATACCGATTGTAAACGTGTTAAATGTAAACAATGTACTAAGTATGCTAAGTCAACATACATAGCAGAAATGTAATGTAAATCATTGTGCTAGCATGCTATCAGTCAACATACATAGCAGAAATGTAAAGTAAAACCATGTACTAAGTATGCTATCAGTCAACATACAAAGCAGAAAAGTGTAATGTAAATTATGTGCTATAAGTGTACTAATATACATAGCAAGTATATGATGTGAAAAACAGGAAAGCATGAAAGTAACAAATAGGCACATGTGTTTCACCCCAAAACAGTTTGAAAACAGTAAAAGAGGGGTCTATGTACTCACCTTGATTTCGGATAAATTTCAAACAAGTAAATGGGTAAAAGTTTGGCGGGAACAGGATTTCCACTTCACTCTAATTGTATGAACATGCACAAAAATATTGCAATTGGTATCAACAAATATTGTTAATTGTAAACTGGAATTAAGTCCATGGTGTTTGGTATGGTTTGATTTAACCGGTACCTTTGGTTTTTTTTTAAACAGTCTTGTTTGGGGAAATGGGGGATAAGTATACTTGGATTATTTAGGAATAGTGTATTTTGTATAAATAACTAAGTTATACAATTACTGGATATAGAATTAATATGTGTATAGTTAAAACAGAAAATAAATATGTATTTTCAGAATAGTGTGATAATTATACAAATTAATTATCTAATAATTAATTTAGGACAGAATAATTAAAAAATGATATTTTAATTATATAACAAGTATAAATCAGATTAAAAATAATTATCATGGCAGAAAATAAATATGTTTTAAATAAACAGTTTAATTAGATGTTAAAATGAAATGGCTGAATAATTATATAAATAATTACTTAAATAACAGAATAATTTAGAAATGGTATTTTTAAATAATGACATGCAATAATACAGATTTAAAATGAATATTATGGCTTTTGAAAAATTTTATATAATATTCTGGAATTAAAACGATAATTTCACAAAAATTGATTTTATAAAGTTTATTATAAAAATAACATGCAAGATAATTAAACATGGTTTCTGATTTTTAAAAATCTCAACATAACATGTATGAAATTATAAAAATAATTTTGGATACAATTTATAACTCAGAATAATTAAATTAATGTAATTAACTCTATAGAATATGAGATTTAACTTTTTTAATTATAAAAATATCAAAACAGTTTCACATATTTTATAAAAATTTATTTTAACAAAGTATACTGTTCAATATAGTTAACATAAAAATTTCATAAATAAATTTCAAAAATTCGAATTTATATAAATATTTAAAGTCAGAACAGTTTTTAATCAGAATAAAATAGGTTTATAAAAACTTTGTAAACTTTTATATTTTTAATAAATACACCCGTACATGTATGAATCATGGTAAGAATTTCAGAATTTATAAAAGAATCATCGAATTAATATGAATTTATTTGTAAACTGACTAAAAATTAAAATACATAATAATCTATCATCTTCCCCAAATGACAGTCAACAGAAGTCAACCGTTACGATTAGTCGATCAAACCATATTTATTATCAAATTAAACTAACAGAAACGATAAAAAGGTGAGGTTATACCGAATTGTCGAAGAAAAGAGGTCCGGTATCCTCGGGAAGAGGTAGTCCAGCTAACTCCGGTGAGCTCGGTTCCGGTGAATTTGCAGACGAAGAACAGATGATGATATCGATGTGTTTGTGGATTTTGAGAAGTGTAGGAGGTTCGTAGAGATTGCAGGTATGTTATAATAAGTTCAATTGATTCAAAAACAATCGAATAAATCCAAATCAGATTCCACTTAAAATTTTAAAAACAATTTCCGGTTTCGCGGACAACATTGCATGTTTAGGTACAATTGAGGTGTTTGGACGATTCAGGGTGTCGAGGAGAACAAGCAGGAATATACGTTGATCATTGAGTTTTGTTTGTTTGCGAATTGGACTGATTTCCGGCGGAGTAAACGGTTGTAAAAACCGTTTGAATTGAAGTTTCATATCCGGTCCCTGAAGTTTCTAAATCAATCTTAACAGGTCCCTCAATTATAACTAGAGGGCCTAACTAGGTTAGTGTTTAAAACTGGATTCCTTAATAACAAGTCTAACTGAGTTATTAAATCCGGTTAAATAAGTTTTTAAAATGTCACGAACAGTCCCTGGACTTGTTAATTGAAAATGTTAACTGAGTTAATTTTTTTTAATTGAATTCCTTTTATAAAACTTAACCCGGTTAGGGTTTTTAACTGAAAAACAGTTTCAGAATGACAAGAATGGTCCCTAGACTTCAAGTTTCATAAAATGACCCAATGGTCCATGGACTTTAAATTTAAAAATATATGTTTATTTATTTTATATAATATAAGTTTCTAAAATTGCATTTTAAACCCTAAACTTTTAAAAGTTTTAAAAACTTATATTTTTATTTATAAAACAAGTTTCAAAAATGACAACTTAGTCCCCGAACTTTATATTTAGTAAAATTAGTGGTGGTTTTAAAATACGGATTTAAAAATTGAAGTTTTCAAACAAGTTTCAAGGAATGACAATTAAGTCCCTTAACTTATACTTCCACAAAATGACATGCTAGGCCCTTGTAATTAATATTGTCTTGTTTATGAGTATGAAACTAGAACAAATTGAAATTATTCACGCGTTTGGGTCGGCAAAACATGTAGCAACAATAAAACTAAACATGTATCAAACAAGTTGCATCTCGAAACACGACAACTGCTATTGGTGCATCAAACAAGTACATGTTTGAAAATCAAGGTTGTTACATGAGTATTGAAGAATATTACGGGTGGAAAGACAGATTCGAGAACTGGGTTCAGGCAAACCATCTTAGGTCGTGGGAATGTATCTTGAAGAAATATGTTTTGCCACAGACTGATTTGAAAGTTGACAAGAAAATATCTGAATTTAGTGATCAAGAACGTGATATGTATAGAGCTGAAAAGATGATGATTAGTCTGCTTCAGCAAGCTATCAAGGAAGACATTTTCATTCTGCTACAGCATGACAAAACTGCAAAGTCAATCTGGGATGCACTTAAAGTCAAATTTGAGGGTAGCGAGAATATGATTAAAAGCAAGAAGGCACTGTTAAAGAAAGAGTTTGATCTGTTCAGCAGTCTACCGGGTGAAGACACAAAGAAGCTGATTGAAAGATATTGTCATCTTGTGCGATCTATGTCAATGCTTAGTATAAAAAAGGAGTCTGAAGAGTGGGTAGACAAATTAGCTGATGCGTTACCGCAAAAAGAGTGGGGAACTTATTTGATGATCCTGAAAAACACAGGGGTTTATGATGGGTTAACAATTGGTCAGTTTATCGAAAAGATTGAGGGTCAAGATTTGGAACAGCAGAAGATCGCGAGGATGAACAGTCCAAGTGGTCAACAGGACATAAAGATGTATTACAAAGGTAGTATTCCGGTTCCAGAAGCTGAGAGAAGTCTGAAAGTCCAAACTGCTTTTAGTGCTGGAGATTCATCGGAAAAAGTTGATCAAAGTTCAAACAAAAGCAGCAGTGGTTTCTCATTATATCTGAGTGTCAATCCAAAGAGTTCATCAGAAAGCTGTCAGTCTCAAAGCACAAAAACAGGAAATGGTTATGTAATTCAGTGTAACATCGCTTTAAATCTTCCAGAAGGTCAAAGTTTTTCAGAAGATACTGCTAAAGACCACATGGCTCTACTTGGTTCCATATTGTTATCTTATGAGGGTCTAGTGGCTGGTCGGATTGGAAATCCCATGCTCACCAAAGAGGATTACGATCAAATAGATGCAGAAGAGATGGAATTAATGGACATCAAATGGTGTCTTGCTAGTGTTCTTAGACGTGCTGAAAAGTTCAAAACGATTACCGGGAAAAATGACTTTCTTGATGCTCATGTATCTACTTTAGGTTTTGATAAATCTAAAGTTACTTGTTTTCGTTGCAGGGAGAAAGGCCATTTCAAACGGGAGTGCAAGAACAGGGAAGCTAGTGGCACTCAGAATCCGTTCGGAAAAGACGATTACTATCGGAAAGCCATTTATCAGCAAGTTGGTCAATCACAAGACTCACAAACGACTCATGGTAGAAGAATCGAGGATTCAAAAAGAGCGTGTGTGGTGGATTTTGACTGGAACAATTATATCTCTCCTGATAGCAAAGCATGCATAGTTGATCAAGATGATGAGAGGCTACCTGAAGGTTTCAGCTGGAATATGTTTGCAGATGAGAATGGGAATTTTAAAGCTTTCATTGCTAAGATTGTCAGAGAAGCAGACATGTTTGCCACGTGGATGAAGTCTATTGGTGAGACTGTGAAGAGTGTGAAAGAAAAGTCTGTTGTTTCTGATGAAAGTTCATTAAGTGCTGATGAAAGTTCACAGAGTTCAGATGAGAGTGTACAAAACGATGTTAGATCAGAAAAAGAAGTTGTTTTTGATCAAACACCAGTTGATTCTGGTTTATCAGATGCTAGTTCTGAGAAATCTGTACAGTTTGATCAGTCACCAGTTGATAGTAGCAGTGATGATGAGGAAGAAAAACATATAAATGTTGCAAAATCTCATCTTTCTCCTGAAAGTTTTCATTTCTATTTTGCAGATCGCATGGAGAAACTGAAGGAGAAACGAGCTGCTAAAGAACAACAACTAAAGAAATCTGAAGATGTTGTTCAGAATGAGAATGTTGAATGTGTTGCTGAGGAGATGGTTGAAACTATGCGAGTTAAGGTAGAAGAGAAGGTGATTGAAGAAGAAAAAGTTATTGAAGTGGTGAAAACAATCGAGATTGAGAAGATTGTTGAAGTTGTCAAGCCTTGCATGAAGTGTATGGAAGCTTGCAAGGGATGTGCAGCAAAAGACGAGATAATAGATGAATATGAGAAGAAGAAGGAGCAGTTACTGTTCAATCTCAACGATGTGAAAGAATCTTATGATGTCTTGAACAAAACAGTAACTGGTCTCCAAAAGACAAACTCAAAACGAGAACAAGCACTTACGATGATGAATGTTGTGATGATGACAATGCAAAAAGCCATCAACTTTTACATCGAAGAGAGTGCTAAGTGGAAGCAAGAGTTGGAAACAGAAAAGATTGAGAATGAGAGGATTAGACGTTTATTGCAAAGTTATTCTAGTTCTGATTATCTCATTGATCGTATTTACCCAACTGTTGCAGGTATGGAAGCTTTTCAAGATGAGAAGCCGACGAAAAAGAAAGATAGTGGTAAGAAACCGACTGTTAGCTATAACAAGTGTATTCCTCCAATTTGGGAAGGGTATTCTCCTAGAAAACCAAATGAGGAGCAACTTGAAAAAGCAGTCAATATAAAGCTAAAAACCGACACAACTGACGTTTTACCAGATAACATTGATGTCACGTTTACCTCGTCTGATACTGATCATGAGTCTGAGTTAATAAAAAAGGTGGTCGATCAGGTGTTGGATACTGAGGAGGAGTCTGAGTCAAAGTCTGAGTCTGGAGGGTCAAATTCGTTTGTCAATAGTTTAAAGTCGTCGGTTAAACAGTCTTATAGTAAATAATTTTTGTTATCGAAAGCAAATTTGGATGATGAAGCATTTGAAGTTGCATACACTTTAAATGATTCGGACAAATTGTACTCTGACAAAGAGTTTCCAATAAGAAGTGTTCGTTTTGACATGATCAAAAAGGTTTCAAAATGACAGAAATTAATATTTCTGAAATAAAAGATTTAAATCTTACTGAAAAACCTAAAAAGTACACTTCAAGAGTTCAACAACGTCTAAACAAGAAAAAGGGTTACAATTCTGGTTCTGGTTTTCAAAAGAAACAAAACCAAAATCGTAGCTACAAAAAGAAAGGTCTTGGATTTATTCCACCAGAAAATCATAAAAATTTGAAAAATTCTAAAACAAAAACAGAATTTGTGTCAGGTGGAAGTGCAGAAGAGGAACAGAAGAAACCATTCTGGAGACAGTCAAATCAAGAATTTCTTGCTGAAAAGAAAAAGAATGGAACTGAAGTGTTTTATCAAAGAGATACTCGAACCTGTTACAAGTGCAATGAAGCTGGTCACATTGCATGGAATTGCCAGAAAAATGCTAAGTCAAAACAAGGAGTTTCTAACAAGTTGAAAGGAAAAGTTGTTGATAGTGAACTACAAACCGAAAAATTTTAAATTTTTGAAAACTTAACTTATGAGGTTGGTGAGTGTTCTAAAAAGAATTTTTATAAAAAGAAAGAGAAAGACAACCAAGTGTGGGTTGTTAAGAAAGTTGATGCGAATGTCGGCGATGAATCTGGTTCCACAAAGCCAGAAGAGCCACAGGTTGAGGTGAAAATTTCAGTGAATGATGATGAGTTTCCATCACTGAAATTTGAAGAAGTTAAACAAAAAGTTGGCAAAGTTGAGATCTCAGATCAGTTTTATTCTGAGAAAACTGAATTTGATGTTGAGAAAACATTCAATGGGAGTGTTAAGAAAATTTTTGGTAAAATGTTGAATGGGAAAGTAAAGGGGGTTAAAGATTTTTATGCAACTAAAAAGGCAACATACAACCCCACTGCGCAAGAGTTGAAAGCCATCAAGTCTGAAAAGACTTGGATGGAAGTCTGGTTCCCTTGAAGTCTTAGGACTATGCCGGAGATCCCAAGTTTGTAATCGTGGATCAGGAATCGGCATCTTTCTTGATAATTGTTTTTGTGATTGAATCTTAAAAATAGTTGAATGATTACAGGATAAGTGTGAATTGCCGGAGCTTCCAGGTTGGTAAGTGTGAAGCAGGAATCGGCATTTTGATTGGTAAAATGGTTTGTGTAGAGGTTTATTCCTACATAGGTTTGTATGTTGTGAATATTTTTACAAGATGTACAGAGGTTGCATACTTGCAAGTGGTAAATCAGGGACATTAAGTTGTACTTGATCTACTACAAGTGGTTAAAAGAAGACAATGTGATGAACCATACCCCTAACCTACAAATGGTTTAAAATCAACAAAACTTATTTTCCGGAAAAATCATTTTGATTAAAACAAACTTAAGTGTTTTGAAATCATTATGAGAAAATAGTTTTGTGAAAGGGGGAGTTCTGATTGTTTATGCCAAGTGGATGGCGATTTGAAGCGATTTGATATCAGTTGTCAAGTTTATTGTACAGTTTGATTTCAAATTTCCTTTAATGTGTTTGCATTTTAGGGGGAGTAGATATATTTTTCAGAAAATCCAAAAACATTAGAAAATTTGAAAATGTCAAAAACATGATAAAATCAAAAATGAGTTTTTGTGTCAAAGAAGAGGAAATGATAGTACATCAGTAGACAGTCACAGTATGCTAAAGAAATGTATTATTTAAATAGCGTTAAACGGTCTCACTGATGATATGCCGATAGATTTTTATACATTTAGTAAACTTTTTCGGGATATAAACTTAAATTTAAACTTGCTTATTTCGTGGGGAACACTACTTGGATATATAGGTAACCCCTAAAATCTCGTTTGAAAGGTCCCTCTTTCTGAGATACTAGGTCTTTATGCTCAGTGATATCTGGGGTATTATCCCGTGGACTTCTGATTTTGCGGAAGCAATGGCCTAGTCCTCGGAGAATACTTTCTGCAATGCTTGAAATATAGCGCCGCCCTCAGCAAATTGATGAAACAATAAAATTGATAGTCATTGTTGTTGTAATACAAAAGATCCTCTAAAGGGGACCCACCGAAAGTCAAAGCCGTCATCTCTCTGCGTATCGAAAGATCGACCTGAGCTCTCACGGCCCTCGCACTATAATTTATTCCCCTGACAGATACCATCTGTGGTATACTCACCTGTAAGACTGAATATTGGGATCTGGATACGGGAGTATATTCAAGATGTGGGACACATGAATGAGTTTAAGCTCTTAAAACACCTAACTCATATCCTGAATCAGTTGAAATTTGTGTGAAAATTTAAGTGGATCAGTATATTGTCAATCTAAGTGAATTGTTTAATTCTTAATGTGTAACTAAGCTCAACGGTACTCGTGACTTGTTTTAAACTGATATGATTCTCTTACACAAAACTCACAAAAATATTGTCTGTAAATATTTCTTTACTGCATTTTGTTGTTTCTTTCTGAAAAATTCAAAAAGATTTTGAGTGTGTTTTAGTATAAACTTTTGAAAAAGTCAAAAAGATTTTCGACAACTGATGTTGGAAAGCTGATTTTCAAAATTCCGAGTGCTAAACATGATGACATTGTTGTGAGGGGGAGTGTGTTTTAAAATGTCAAAATGTATTTTCTAAATCAACAAGTGGTTCATAATGAGTTTGTGATCTGAGGGAGAGTGATTGTTGATACTTATGTTTATGAGAGGGAGTCATCTGATTATTTCAGAATGTTGGTGCATTTAAATTTTTAAATTTAGAAATTCATTTCTGTGTTAAGAATGTGCAGGAATAGCCAAGTTTCGATTCTGGAAATGAATTGTTGTGAAAGTCAGACAAAGATCCTAAAGTAGATGTTGCTGAAGAATAAAGAAATGCCAGCAAATCGAGAGGGAAAGTCTGATGATATTCAAGCAGATATTGTTAAAGAGGAGTCTGTTGATGAAGATAAAGAGAGAGAAAAGCCCAGAGACTGATCAAGACTGAAGAAGTGAAGACACAACATTGTTGTGACTCGATAGTCGACTCGTCAACATCTGAGGGGGAGTCTGTTGGTGCACTACATCTGTCGACTTCATCTTGTATCGAGTCTTAGTTTTAGATTGTTAGATCAGGGCACGTTTTACGAGAAAATAGGATAGCATATAGGTTTAAACTGATAGATCCGCTTATATGGACATAGGAGGTCCGCTTATTTGTCAGGTTAGCTTATTTGTCAGGTTCGCTTATGTGTCACTAGGAGGTCCGCTTATGTGTCAGGTCTGCTTATGTGTACATGTCCGTATGTGGGAACCTACCTGGTTCGCTTATGTGTACATGTCCATATCTGGGAACCTACCAACACTATAAATACCACATGAGCGAACTCATTTGTAACTTTCTAGAATTCCATGCCGAAGTGCTGCCAGTGTGAAGAACGAGCTGTAAACATTGTCAAATCAATAAAATCAGTAGATTAAGTGAATTGCAAGATGTCTCTACTTTCGTTTCTTGTTATTCCGCACCTGAAATGTAGTTGAACGCCTCTGAACGACTCATTCGGGTCGAAACACGATCCTACAAACATAGAGTTCTAGCCTTAATTCGGTTATTGTCGGTTTTGCCCTTTTGGCCTATAAAATGAGTTTTACAAATTATTTTGATACCAAACCTTTTTCTACTGATCTAATGTGATAAATAAAATATTTTGAGCCTTCTGAAATATTAAAAATATCAGCTTTCCTTTAAAAACCCGGAAATAGCTCAAAATCGCCTTTTTAAGCGTTTTTAACACATAGTATGTATTAAAACTATTTTAAACATATACGACTTGATACCTACTGATATTTTAAGTAAATTATTATACTTTAGCAGTAAGAAAAAGTTTTAAACTCAGATTTCCAGATTTGACCTTTAAACCTTAGGTGAAATTACCAAAATGCCCCTCCGGTGCATAGTTTGGTTATAAATGGTAAATTTCATATATATGTAATACCCTACTGATATAACTTATTAAATTAAGTATTCTTACTGATTATATCAGACCTAAACCTCAGATTAATATTTAACCTCTTTTATAACCTTTAAAATGACCAAAATACCCCTACGGGGCATAAATTGGTTTTAAATTCGTTTTGGGCATAATAGAAGATATCTTACTGATGTCACAACATATTTAAGGCATATTAACTTAGGAAACCTATGTATGACTCATTTGGTTACCCGTTACGCACTTTTCGCGTTCGGATCGGCTTATGTAACTAGTTTGCATATATTAGCTGAAACGGGTCAAACCATATCGTTTTCATCTCAAAATCCAGAATGTGTTTAGTTTACCCTTATTACACAAGTATACAAGCTTGTCGGGTCTAAACCACATTCTAATTCAATCTTCGCTTAATCATGCGTTTTGAACCATATCCTCCTTTAAAACTAACCGGTCTAAGCATAGGCTTAATTAAGACCCGTTAGGAATCTAATAGGTTATTAAAAACCTTCGTTCCAGATTAAGAGCCCCAGTAAAGGTACTTGCACTTACTGATTAGGATATACGACTGAGTATAAATTGCATTTTTAAGCTCAGGTAAATACTTTTAACTTATTTTCCCTATACGGGCTTGGGATACGGTATTATAATAATACCGCTTGGTGGGGTGTGTAGTCATTTAAATCGGATTGTGATTAATGTATTTACATAACTCATTTTATTCTGTATTATTTGGTGTATGGCCTTTGGGGGTTAAATGACCATGTCCCGGATATCCTTGGCATCATTCAAAGAAATGGCCACGACCTAAGCACGGGGTGTAGGCGTACACCTGACAGTTGCATATGTAAAAACTGGTAGTCCAC
The DNA here is from genome assembly GCA_030545235.1 of Helianthus tuberosus. Taxonomy (NCBI): domain Eukaryota; kingdom Viridiplantae; phylum Streptophyta; class Magnoliopsida; order Asterales; family Asteraceae; genus Helianthus; species Helianthus tuberosus. The sequence continues at coordinate 33,386 of JARYGA010004692.1, read as the reverse complement.
TTAAAGGAGTCAACCTTGTGGGTATTATACCTGTGGCATGTCAGTTAATCTAGACCGGCCCTATAAACCGGCCCTGACGGACGACAAATAAGTAAAACTGTATACAAGATTATATATAAATAATTATCCCAAGTTATAAAAAGTTTTGTGCCTTGTGCATTCAAATCATTTTTTCTTAAACATTTTCAAAATGAGTCAGTTAATTGTATTTACCAGTGTAAACTGACGTATTTTTCCAAAAAGATTAAGTGACAGGTACTGTATGTAATTGGCTGGGAGCTCAGGGCGTTAATAGGGAATCTCGCAAGTTCTAGATGCCTAAGTCTGTTGAAAAATGTTATCTTTCTGTTTTAAGATCCGCCTATGGATTCATCTTACATTCCGTTGTAATATTTAATATTACTTTTGAATCGGATTGTAATATATTTATCCTTTGCTTCCGTTGTGCATTTAAATTTGTGTTGTTTGACTATGATGATATCAACTACGTCACGATACTCCCCACCGCGCCCACTGGTAATACGTGGAAATATCGGGGTGTGACAGGTTGGTATCAGAGCCAACATTGAGTGAATTAAACACTAGCCTTTTGTGTTTAATCTCAATGACACAGTAGCACATTCCTTGACCTTCTGAGTCTAGACTTAACAATAGGAATACTCTCATCTCTATTCGGATGATTATTGCTTTCAATTCTATATATTTTTATATATGTCGTCAGGCAAAGAAGCCGTAATGGAAATTCTCCCCATTTGAAGCCTAGGAAGGGCCGAGCTTCGTATTGCGACTAGGATTAACGTGCAACCAAGGAGGAAACATTCGGAAATAAAATGAAGAAGAAACTCCTTTTGCTGAAGATCGTTTCCTTAATAGTCCTTATAAGGACATAATTATCTTTCAGTCCCTTCGAGGACAACAATTTTTCCTCTCAAGTCCCGTTCAGGGCAATTCTGTACCTCTTTTAAAAAAAATCATTGGAATGTTTTATCTAAATTTTACTTATATCATTATATATGAACATAATAATAACATTCCTTTTATGAGATCTACCATTATAATAAAATGGCGAAATCTAAAAAGGGCAAGACCTAGCCCATGTGTCATTATAAGACAGGGCTAAGATGGTAGTTCCTCAATTAGATTCAGATCCCTATTAACATCTTAATTTAGGATTGCTCTGCGTTAAATATTAAAAGAATCTTAAAGGTAAACCTAGCCTATATGTCATTTCAGACAAGGCCAAGATGGTAGAACCTATTCAAAAGATTCAAATCCCTGTTAACATCTGTAAACATGTTGTAGGATCGTGAAACGATCTAATGAGTCGATCAGAAGAGTGCTCAGACAGAATCAGAGGCGGAATTCATTGATTCGGTCTTCGTTTAGCTTGTATTCACTATTAAATGTCTCGTATATTAATCTCTGAACAATTTACAATCTGGAGACACTTCGACAGCACCTCGGTGTCGGAAACTAGAACGTCACAAATGATGAAAGTTTGAAGGGTATTTATAGGCTAGACCCTGACCGTTTGAAGGTGACATGCCACCCTTCAAACGGTTACCTCTTCAAACGGCCATGACAAATTCAAACGGTCATGCCTTCAAACAGTATACAAGATTTGACTTTCAAACGGTTACATATTCAAACTGTCATGCTCCAAACGTTAAGCTTCAAACGGTCAACATCCAATCTCATATTTCATGATGTCACTTGTGATGTCACCTATGTGATGTCACTTATGATGTCACCTATGTGATGTCACTTGTGATGTCATGCTTGTTCAAATCCGCAACGAACCCGAGACTCGATATAAGACGAAGACGACAGATGTATGCACTAACAGACCCCCCCTCAGATGTTGACGAGTCTTAAGTGTCGAGTCTTCGCATCTTTAGTCTTTATCAGTCTCTTTTCTTTCTTAGCATATACCAGGATCTTCTTTTTGGCTCTAGCCTCGTCAGACTCCCCCTCTCATCATGATGGGATCACTGTCTGGAATTAGCTATCACCTTGAGATCAATCCCTAGTTTTATCTCTGATTAGCTCATTTCCTGCACACATTTTCTCATCAAAACATAAGTTTTTACTTAACTCAATAAGAAAAACTTACTAGTAATAGTTACATCAAGTTCAAATTAATGACCCTGATTAACTAATCAAACTACTTTCTTAAATCAAAAATTTTTCAATTCAGCACACACACTCCCAAACCTGTTCATCATGTTCAGCACTTGGAATTTCGAAAATCAGCTCTTCATCATTAGTTGTCGAAAATCTTTTTGAATTTTTCAAAATTTATGCTAAAACACACTAAAATCTTTTTAGGTTTTGAAATAGAATGAAATGCAGTAAAGAAATATTTACAAACAATATTTTTGTGAGTTTGTGTAAGAGGATCATATCAGTTTATGTGACCAATCACAAGCACCGTTAAGCTTTAAACATTTTCAGCTCTAAACGATTCACATTGATTGACAATATTGTTGTCCACTTAAACTGAAACTAAAAACTTTCGAAATGCTTACCGATACGTTAAGGTATATTAATTTTGCACTAAGTTCTTATGGACCCCACGATCTCAGCATATCCCCTCATCATGCAATACACTGACTCAAGTAATGCCTTTAAACTTTATCAACTGTGATTTGTGCGAAAACAAAGCAGAATGTTTAAACATTAACAATCAAGTCGATACTTCTGTATACGCAACAAAATAAGAAAAATAAAATAAGTTGAAGTTGTTTAGGATTTAACCACCAGGTCAATACTCCCGTATACGCAGAGGTGATCCAAAGCTTAAACGAAACACCAAAGAAAATAAAGCAGAACGTTTAGGCAATAACATCCAGGTCGATACTCACGTATACGCAGAGGATGTCCAATGCTTAAACAAAATAAAGAAATAAAACAAGTTTAAATCTTTGCAAAATAAAATGCACAATCACAGCGACTTTTTAGCAAAGTTGTGAAAGTTCACAAACTTAACCAGCTTTATGTCTTTCGACAATCAGCGATTACCGAGTAGGCACACAATCAATAAGGACAAAACCAAGTACTACGCTTTTGACCGTGTTTCCCACTAGAACTAGGCTTTTTGCTTTAGATTTGTATCGTTTGAGCCTATCGTCACATCTTTAGTGAGATCGCTTATCACATTTTATCTCTCCATTTCTTTAGCATGCTGTGACAGTCCAACTGATCTACTATCATTTCCTCTTTTTGACAACAAAACTCATTTTTGCATTTTTCAATGTTTTTGACATTTTCAAATTTTCTAATTTTTTTTAAAAATTTTTACTCCCCCTAAAATCAAAATATGTTTCAATTTTGATTTTCTGGGAAAATTTGAAAAACAACTGTACAAAATAAACTGACAACATGATGAGAATCACTTCAATTCTCCATTCACTTGGCATGAACAATCAGAACTTCCCCTGACAACAAAACATTTTCCCATAGTGATTTCAAAACACTTAAGTTTGTTTTAATCAAAATGGTTTTTCCGGAAAATAAGTTTTGTGAGTCATTTCTCAATCATGGGGATCTTTCATCACCTTGTTTTCTTTAACCACTTGTAAAAACTAACATTTTTAAGATCAATTCACAAACATCACTTGTAGAAAATCAAGTACAACTTAATGTCCCTGATTTACCACTTGTAAGACGAAATATCACTTTCGTGAATTTCTCAAGAAATGTGCCGATTCCTGTTCCACGCTTACCAACCTGGGAACTCCGACAAGTCAGGTTTTTCATTTAAACAGGTTCACCCAAGCCTGACGGTCCTTGGGTGATTTTGAATTCTTGTTCAACAATGGTGGAAAATTTGCATCATCCATTGTTAGACCAGAATTCTCAACTTTTACCTCAACAAATGGCTCCTCTGGTTTTAACGAACCAGAATCATTGCCTGAATGTGGCTTGTCTGACTTTGATGAGCCAGATTCATCGCCAACACTTGGCTCCTTTGTTTCCGAAGAAACGAATTCATTGCCAATAACTTTCTTTTTCTTCTTTCCCTCTTTCATCCTCAGATTTGTATCTGATGAAGGCGTTTTGCTTGATTTGTCATTCTTTGGAGAGCAAGACGATTTATCAGAACTTTTATCTGTTTTACCAGCTGTATCCGAGGACAAAATCCTTTCAAGATATTATCTCGCTTTCTTCCTCTTTTTCCTCAGTCTGTCTTTCTGCCCCTGAGAAAGCTTAACTTTCTTTTCTTGAACTTTCTGTTCTTGAACTTTAGGTTCTTGAACTTTCTGTTCTTTGGGCTTGACATTGACTGGTTTCTTCTTTGCCATTTTCTGAGATTCAGCCCTCAATCTTCCCTTTAATCTCATTGGGCAATCTCTGGCAATGTGACCTTTGATATGGCATTCAAAGCATCTCCTCGTCTCAAACCACTGATTTTGGCAGTTAACAGCAATGTGTCCTCTCACACCACAAGTGTAACACACTCTGTTATCGTACCAATCACCACTTTCAGTCCAAACATTCAGATCATAGCATTGTCTGGCTTTGTAGTGATCATCACTCCTCTTGAAAACTTGATTTGGCTTTTGAGCACTATGGTCAAACCTGCACCACTCATTACCAACTGTTTTTGAATTTTGTTTTTCAGATTTTTGTGATTTTTTATAATGATTGGATGATTGAACTGATGAGCTTTTATTCTTGTTTTGACCATTTTCTGAATTTTTAACTTTTTGTTTCTGTTCCACTTTCTTCTTCAAAGGTTTTTGCGTAGAGCATTCACCCTTTTCAGTCGATTGTAGAACAGTTTCTTGAAAATTTTCTTTTAATTTTAAAAATATTTTCTTTTTCTCATTTTCAGCATCAGACTCTGACTCAGACTCGTCTGCTGAATAAAACTCCTCATTTTCATCATCAGTTTTCTCATCACAATCTTCAACCTTGACTTTGTCAAAGTTTGTGACATAGTCACTTATTGGATCAGAATTGATCGGTTTTGGACAGGGGAACACAGATAAAGTCACAAAACCTTTCAATTTCTTTTCAAGCTCATCAATTTTGTTCCTTGAATTCTCAGCTTCATTTTCAAGCTGAGATATTCGTTCAAGATGAGACTTGATTGTTTTTTCGTTTTCAATTTTAATGTTTTCAAGAACAGATTTTTCATTTTCCAAAACTTTTAGCTGTTCTTGAAATTTTGTTTCATTTGCTTTCAGATTTTTGTTTTCCAGCTTTATCCAGAAATCTTCATCTTCTGAAGATTTCTTTTTGCTTTCAAAATCCTTTTCTTTCTCTTTCAAAATCTTGTTTTCTAATGTCAAACTGTTCAAATCATTTAACAGTTTGTCATTTTCATATTTCAACCTCTCACAATTTTCCTGCAAATCAAAAATCTGTTTCTTATCAGCTTTCTTCTCGTCTTTCAAAGCTAAAATCTCTCCAGTCTGTTCCTCTCCCACTTGAACACCTTTACTCTTGCTCTTCTTTAATATTGATTTTCCACTTTGACTTTTCTTCTTCTCAGCATTCCTCTCCATCTGTTCTTCAAGTTTCTTAATGAATTGACAAATTGTCAATCTAGAGTATTCTCCAGTTCTTTTTAAATCCAAAAGATATGTACCCCACTCTTGTTGAGGTATGGCATTGGCCAATCTTTCAACCCATTCATTTGGACTTTTCTGAATACCCTTCTTTGACATTGAGCGAACAAGATGGCTATACCTCTCAATGATACTCTTTGTACTTTCTCCTGGACAACCTGAAAACGAGTCAAACTCTTTCATTAATACATTTATTCTATTAATTGTTTCACTATCCATATTAAAGAAATTAGTATCCATGATTCAGAAACCCGTTTTTCAAGATCGTCCCATTAAATGAAATATCAAGTCCAAGCTAGATCACTTTCCAAACAAAACACTTTTCAATTGTTCCGAAATCCGAGTATGAAATAGACTGCACTAAACATTGATTGGGCCGAGAACTTTAATCACACAACACTTAATTGGGCCGATCAGTATGTTCAACTAATGGGTCGGCAAATGTTTTATACTCTAAACGAGCTATGATTTGTATTGGGCTTCACTTCTTGTTCATATGCAAAACTGACAACAACTTCTTTTTAATCACATCAAAATCTAATATATTCGATTAAAACTGGCCGACATGATCACATGATATTCGCATGCAATTGTTTCGATTTTTGAACTTAGCCGACAACACTTAAAAAACACAAAATTCAATTCACATGATCATTTAATATATATCACATGCAATCTGACAACATCCTTGATCGAATACTTTGATAGAACCGATACTTTGAGCTTATCATCAATCACATGCAATCGATTTTAATTCAAACCCAATGATGACATTTGATCAGATTAAGACACGTATCACATGAAATGCTGAACCATTTTCAAATGAAAGTTATGTTTCAAACGGGAAGGTGCTTGTTTCAAACGGTTAACCCAACATTTTCAAACGGACACATGCATTTTCAAACGGTAAGGTCATATTCAAACGGTCATGTCCAGTTTCAAACGGGATGGGGTCAGATTCAAACGGTCATGACCAGTTTCAAACGGTAGGGTCAGGTTACGTTCAAACGGACACCAGTTTTCAGTTCATTTTTACCATTTTTACTTTGAATTTTAAGCTGAAACTTTCAAGCGTTTGTTAAAACACAATTACGCACACATTGTGAAAGTTTTAGCCGATTTTAACCGTGAAAAGTATCAATTTTGTGAAAGAAGGTGTAGAAAATCAGAATTTGCTAGCGAAAACGAGCTAAACGGTAAGAACTCTTTCTCCTGAGCTCTGATACCACATGTAGGATCGTGAAACGATCTAATGAGTCGATCAGAAGAGTGCTCAGACAGAATCAGAGGCGGAATTCATTGATTCGGTCTTCGTTTAGCTTGTATTCACTATTAAATGTCTCGTATATTAATCTCTGAACAATTTTCAATCTGGAGACACTTCGACAGCACCTCGGTGTCGGAAACTAGAACGTTACAAATGATGAAAGTTTGAAGGGTATTTATAGGCTAGACCCTGACCGTTTGAAGGTGACATGCCACCCTTCAAACGGTTACCTCTTCAAACGGCCATGACAATTTCAAACGGTCATGCCTTCAAACGGTATACAAGATTTGACTTTCAAACGGTTACATATTCAAACTGTCATGCTCCAAACGTTAAGCTTCAAACGGTCAACATCCAATCTCATATTTCATGATGTCACTTGTGATGTCATGCTTGTTCAAATCCGCAACGAACCCGAGACTCGATATAAGACGAAGACGACAGATGTATGCACTAACACATGTTAACATTCCTGGCTGATGTGATTCGACAGAATCGCATAAATCATCCTTATACTGGATTCTCCCGAAATCCTTTCTTATTTTGTGAATTAAGCATCCATCAGGGATATAATGCTTACGGGCCATATTCATTGTCATATAAGACAAAAGACAGTCGTAGCCTACAACTCCATATCAAGAAAAGGCATGAACAACGTTCAAGCCTAAATACCTTGATTCTACAAAATCATGGTTTATAATTTAAATTTGCCCTTGTGACTTGGCCTTTTTGTGCCATAGTTATATTTTAATTAAATATAGGATAATTATAATGAAAATCTTGAATAAAATAAATATCATTCCTTTTATGCCAGTATACATATTAAAAAGAATCTTAAAAGGTTTAACCTAGCTTGAATGTCATTAAAGACCTAGCTAAGATGGAAAAAACCTGTTTAAAAAGAGATTCGGATCATTGTTAACATCTGAAAACATGTTAACACTCCCGACAACATTGATGCGATAAAATCACACTTGTCATCTTCATATTAGGAATTTCCAAACCCCTTATTTAGCATAAATGATCAAGAGGAATCATGGCTAATAAACGTTGAACATGATGAACACATCAAAACACCCATTGGGATGAATACCTTCGGGCAAAGATGTATACATGGAAAAGATAGTTTTATTTCATAACTTCTTGTCAAGACAATGAACTATGAAATTTTCCGATCCAAAGGAATCATCGATTATGTTTTAAAATTTCCTTAGTGACAAGGTATCTATGCCATCAAAAAGTCCTTTGGAACAAGCCCTTGTGCTATATATATAAAATGTCAGTACGACATTGACAGTCGTGAATTATGTCCCCTGTCTAATAAATATGAAGGAATATATTCCGTTTAAGTGCCAAAGATGGTTTATTTAAAAACCTAGGCAAAACATAATCAAATAAATTAAATACTATCTATTGGCCTATATTGTTTAATTGCACCATGGCTATTTAATCATCAAACTCGACGATACGTTATATAATTAAACAAATTATTACTACTTGGTCTGTAGCCTTCAAAGCTTCACCGTGGCTGACTCATCTGAAGCTCATAATCATCCAGTTGATTAGAGTGATAATGCAAGACTGAACTTAACGGGCATCGAGTTACAGGCTATGTTAAATACAGCCATAAACAAAGCCGTGGACAGAGTATTAAAGAATCATAAGCGAAAGTGCGATAATACCCCAAATAAGGGTTACAAATAGGGTAAGGCCGGTTCAAACCAGTCCAAGCCAAATGAGGCGAAACCCAAATGTAAAACCTGCGGGAAGCAGCACTTCGGAAAATGTTTCCGTGAACAGACCAGGGGATGTGGCATCTGTAAGGAGATGGATCACAAGACTGCATTTAGGACTCGTTATGGTCATTACGAGTTCTTAGTGATGCCTTTTGGGCTCACTAATGCACCTGCAGCATTCATGGATCTCATGAATCGCGTCTGCAAGCCTTACTTAGATAAATTTGTCATCGTCTTCATCGTTGACATTCTCATTTACTCGAAGAGCCAAGCTGACCATGAGAATCACCTCCGTTGGATTCTGAAACTGCTTCAACAAGAAGAGCTCTATGCCAAGTTTTCGAAGTGTGAATTTTGGTTTCGTGAAGTCCAATTTCTTGGACATGTCGTTAGTGAGCGTGGTATCCAAGTGGATCCCGCTAAGATTGAAGCTATTATTAATGGGCAAGAGCCAAAAGTGCCCAGGAAGATTCACAGTTTTCTAGGACTGGCAGGATACTATAGGCGATTTATTGAAAACTTCTCAAGAATTACAGCACCCCTGACTTTATTGACCCACAAGATAGCAAATTGACTAGGGGCCTAAGCATCAAGAATCTTTTGATATCCTTAAGCAGAAGTTAAGCAATGCTCCTGTATTGACGTTGCCTGATGGAATCGAAGAATTTGTAGTATATTGTGATGCATCACACACAGGTATGGGATGTGTGCTTATGCAGAAAGGCAAGGTCATTGCCTATGCTTCTCGACAGTGGAAGGTGCACGAGAAGAACTACACCACCCATGACTTGGAGTTGGGTGCCGTTGTAATTGCACTAAAACTATGGAGGCATTATTTGTATGGTACCAAGTGCGTGATCTATTCTGATCACAAGAGCCTTCAACACTTGTTTAATTAGAAGGACTTAAACATGAGGCAACGACGATGGATGTTTTATATCCATTAGGAATCATTCTTTTCCATTGTCCTTGTTTCCGTTAAAATAGAGGGACTCGATATAATGATAGGAATGGATTGGTCATCTTGTAACCGAGCCCATATAGTGTGTGATAAGAAGCAAGTAGTTATCAAGACTCCTTATGGTGAGCCTTTTTGGCAATTCAAGGAGACACATGGTACGGATTGCCGAAGCATTTGTTGAAACTGATATTTAATACCAAGCTTCGAGTATGGAAAACTCAGAAGAGACAAACAACAGTCGCAATGCTAGAGATGCGACAAATGTTAATGATGCATCAAATGAGAACCCCAATGTTAATGGAGTTAATCTCCAAAACTGTAATTAACGCATCTGTTAGAAGGGCTATGAGAAAAGTCATGAAAATGTTCAAGAAGCCGAATGCTGCTTGCTCTAAAACGCATGTCGCTGCTCATAAGAAGAGCTTTATTCATACTTCATATGCGAAGAATGAACTAAACAAAATCATATATGGCAAGGAGCCCCATTCCTTTTAGGATATACTTAAAAGTACTTCGTCTCTTGGAAGTCAAGAGACTTCAATAAGAAAAAGGGGTCATCGATTGCAGGAAATTGTTGGATGAAGTAGTAACCATTAGGTGTATCAGCTGTTATGCTGGAAAGGACACGGTGAGGTAAGCATCACAGTCATTCGATGGTAATACCCTTAATTAGTGAGGACATTAATGAAGTCCACAAGAAAGATCCTCTTATACAATATGGGATGGTCCAAGTTTTAAGGACCCTATTAGAAAAACCTATTATCCACATCACGAAATGGAAAAAGATGGAATAAGAATTTTCTGACTCTCACCATAAAAGTTCTAGACTATCGTCAATATGTTACAAATTTTAAATTCATTGGTTGAGATAGTACCCTATTCCATTTACCCAAAAATCTAAGCTTAATGCAAATAATTATTGGTGGTTAGCAACGCCAATAAGAGGGCACATTAAGGTTTCAAAGCCTGCTCATTCTAAATCCATTATGGATCTACCTCAGTTACGCACATTATATAGATTAAGAAATAACCAGTCAAAGCTGAGACTGCCCTAAAATTTCCAAAGATTTTGCAGCTAAGTTTAAAAGGATTAAGAATGGAGGCATTTAACCCTCCTGATGAATGATTAGAGGCAGTTCACGATTAATAATGACACCAGATAAATCCATTATTATGATTTTATTACTAGGAGAAACGTTTGGGTTCAGGTGCTGCTAAGTCTCTCATAAGATCATAAGCTTAGCAAACTTTTAAGAAATTTTCCCGTAAGAACCCCAGATATTAAGTGTAAGATAAAACTTACAGGCGAAATCATAAGAACCATTTCTTCTGTTCCTGTCAGAAACCTACAATCGTAGAATTCTAGAAGTATCCTCTCTCTAGAGGAAGTGCGTCCGCATATATATAGTTGATATCTCTTTAATCTCTATCAATTGCGAATACCAGACGGTATGATAAAAAGCACCATATGAGGGTTGGTGTATCTTAATATGTTCCATAGATTGCTTCCATGTCTGATCAATATAGAGATTTAATGCATGGGACCACAAAGATATTCCGATAATCATATGGTACTAAAGTCAGCTAATGGTATTCAAAGAAGATATCCAGAATGGAATTATCCAAGAAAACGTCTTCGATTAAGGAATTCGTGGACTTGTAACATAAAGGTGTCACTTATTTGACACAGGCAATGACGGATGAACGGGAGCCTGAGAATTTGGAAAAATCTTTGTAACCTCCTTGTGTCTTGATTATCTTCTCCAAAGACTACCCTGTTTACCTCCTGAGAGGCAAGTAGAGTTAAGATTAATATCCCATTTAGGGCTGTATTATTATGAAATCTCCAAGATGGCTAGTACCATCATTGGAAGAATCGAAACCCTGATTAAGTGAGTTTTAAAATAGAGGATTCATATAGCCTAACTCAATATTCTGAGAATTCGGTATAGTTAATTAAGAAAGACGGTCCATTTTGCTTATGCATTGATTACCGCAACCCTAATTAGGCAACAATTAAGAATTGCCATCAGCTGCCCAGGATCGTCGATTTGTTCGACTAAAGGCAAGGATTAGCTATTCCTTAAGATTAGTTTTAAGCAGTGGTTGGAATAACCATCTCACCTTAAAAATAAGCTTTTTGTAATAGTTGTTATATAAGTATCAAGGTTGCTCCTTTGGAGACCTTGTATAGATGAAATATCAAAACATCCATTTGATGGACGAGACTTTGGGAAGTCCAATTACCAGGATCTAAAAGTTGCCTTGGAAACAACGAATAAGACCATACAAATCCATAATCATCTGTAAGTTACCAGTATTCGGCTGAAAATCAAGGATTAATGAAAGTAGCAACCCTCCTAAGTTCTTGTTAAGGAACAAGGTTCAACAAAAGATATCACCCAGGAAGGGTGTGCCAATTTGTTAAATTATCAGGTTAGTTAAGCTCTGAATATATAGAATCATTCGACGGAAATCGAATGTATCAAGATCACATAGCTTATAAACTAAAACCTATTTAAGGAGCTTAGCGGAGCTCACAATGCATTACACACTAATGATTTAAGGATGTGTTTCACGAATCAGTCGAGAAGCATCATCACATAGTGATATGTAGATTTATAATATAAGGAGGAACCTATATCGATTAAGGATCGACAGGTTAAGAATCTTCAAAGGAAGCAGGTACCAATTGTAAAAGTTAAATGGGATGCCCGTAAAGGTCCCGAGTATACGTGGGAGGTATAGTCCACAATGAAAGAGAAGTACCCTCATTTATTTCAGTAAATTTCGAGCTCGAGATTTCTTTTAAGGGTGTGAGGATGTAACACCTCGCAAAATCATGTCCAATATAGTATCAACACGTGTCATGGACTTTAAATGTGTAACAGAATGATTATGAGGGACTAAAGTTGACAAACGAAGAAAGTATATGTATATAAGGATACAAAGTGTCATCATTTGATAATTATGCCTTTCAACAACCCTACATGATGTTTATACGAATGTATCATGAAGCGTGTGAAACCGTTTGTGGAAGAAAGTGAAAGTTTACAAGACGCGAGGGTTAAATGTGTCAACATGTTTAAGTTATACCTCTGAGTGTCCTTTTAGCGAACCCGGAGCCTTGTAACGATTAATTATACTCCCAAGAATAAGTGGTAAAAATTTCACAAGGTTTCGATATCGTATGGGAAAGATACGCTAACTTTCGTAATTAAGGGGTTAAAAGCGTCAATGAGGCAAAACTTGTGTTTTCGGTTATCGTTTAACGAAACCGGACCTAACAATGTTTGGTTATATCTCATGGATCATAGAAATATAAATTTCATGGGTTAAAAGTGCCTAAAATGGAAGAAATTACGCATTTGAAGGTCCAGGGGGTGAAAGTGTCACTTTTTGAAACATGTTGCTGGTCCCCCTACCTGCTGGCGTAGCGCCAGCACTGAAGCACATCTCTGTGGCGCGGCACCACGGACTACCAGATCAGCAAACTCTTCCTTAACGTGGCAGCTTGCATGTGTGCTCGAATCCGCGAGTTTGCCACCCTCTAGCTCCTTGAAACACGTCCCATAACACTTGTATTCATCCCTGGAGATGCCCTAACACTTGTATCCATCTCCTTGACCCTCCATGGCTATATATAGGACCAATTGTTGCAACTTATGAACTCACACTTTGAGCAATTCACTTAGAAAGCTTCCAAACACTTGTTCTGAAGATTTCTGGAGCTCAAGGGCACTTCCCAAGCATTCTTAGTCATGCATAGGACTTCAGTAAGTGTCCTTAACCTTCCTTAATTCAGTTTTACTTAGTTAATTAGCCTAAAGTCAAACCGTCATAATTAGAGTTTGACTTCGTGATTAGTTAATATTTTTCCAGGCAAATCTCGAATTAAAAGTAGCTTTGAGTTGGTAATTATGTGGGTAATAAACCCTTAAAAGGGCACCCTCTGATTCCCACTCTAACTAGGTTAATTGTCGGGTCAAAATTAATTTTAAAAAGTCAACAGAAAACTAATTTTCACATAAACACATAATTAACGATGTAGAAGCTATGAAACCTATTTTATCACTCATATAACTTGGTAATCAATGTAAGAACATGTCTAGGCATGTTCAACCTGACAATTTTCTGTTTAAGCTCGGTTCGGAACCGAAAGTCGCAAAAGTAGACTTTTGCTTTGACTTTCAGTTCTGACCCATTAGAGCATGTTTTAGAATTGCCTTAGAGCTCTATTAGGACCAGGTTATTGATTAGTGTAACCCTCTGAGGTTATACAACTTGGTTCATTAGATATCCGATTCATATGCAAGTTTCTGTTATATGCCTAAATGTTGACTAATATGACCTTTTGACCTTAAAACAAGAATTTTGAAAATGTGAGAGGACAATAATCTTTATTACTGATTTATAAACATGTCCCTAAATTTTCACATCAATTGGAGGTCTAGATTAAGAGTTATGCTCAATAGCGTATTAAACGGCGTAATTAGCATATAGCCTATCTAAACCCAATTTTTGATACCAAAATTTTTACCTACTGATGTAAAATAATATTTTAGGATTTTTTAAGATTTTTATTTATTTTTAAGCTGAGCATAACATAGAGTTCTAGCCTTAATTCGGTTATTGTCGGTTTTGCCCTTTTGGCCTATAAAATGAGTTTTACAAATTATTTTGATACCAAACCTTTTTCTACTGATCTAATGTGATAAATAAAATATTTTGAGCCTTCTGAAATATTAAAAATATCAGCTTTCCTTTAAAAACCCAGAAATAGCTCAAAATCGTCTTTTTAAGCGTTTTTAACACATAGTATGTATTAAAACTATTTTAAACATATACGACTTGATACCTACTGATATTTTAAGTAAATTATTATACTTTAGCAGTAAGCAAAAGTTTTAAACTCAGATTTTCAGATTTGACCTTTAAACCTTAGGTGAAATTACCAAAATGCCCCTTCGGTGCATAGTTTGGTTATAAATGGTAAATTTCATATGTATGTAATACCCTACTGATATAACTTAGTAAATTAAGTATTCTTACTGATTATATCAGACCTAAACCTCAAATTAATATTTAACCTCTTTTATAACCTTTAAAATGACCAAAATACCCCTACGGGGCATAAACTGGTTTTAAATTCGTTTTGGGCATAATAGAAGATATCTTACTGATGTCACAACATATTTAAGGCATATTAACTTAGGAAACCTGTGTATGACTCATTTGGTTACCCGTTACGCACTTTTCGTGTTTGGATCGGCCTATGTAACTAGTTTGCATATATTAGCCGAAACGGGTCAAACCATATCGTTTTCATCTCAAAATCCAGAATGTGTTTAGTTTACCCTTATTACACAAGTATACAAGCTTTTCGGGTCTAAACCACATTCTAATTCAGTCTTCTCTTAATCATGCGTTTTGAACCATGTCCTCCTTTAAAACTAATCGGTCTAAGCATAGGCTTAATTAAGACCCGTTAGGAATCTAATAGGTTATTAAAAACCTTCGTTCCAGATTAAGAGCCCCAGTAAAGGTACTTGCACTTGCTGATTAGGATATACGGCCCTGACAGACGACAAATAAGTAAAACTGTATACAAGATTATATATAAATAATTATCCCAAGTTATAAAAAGTTTTGTGCCTTGGGCATTCAAATCAATTTTTCTTAAACGTTTTCAAAATGAGTCAGTTAATTGTATTTACCAGTGTAAACTGACGTATTTTTTCAAAAAGATTAAGTGACAGGTACTGTACGTAATTGGCTGGGAGCTCAGGGCATTAATAGGGAATCTCGCAAGTTCTAGATGCCTAAAGTCTGTTGAACAATGTTATCTTTCTGTTTTAAGATCCTCCTGTGGATTCATCTTACATTCCGTTGTAATATTTAATATTACTTTTGAATCGGATTGTAATATATTTATCCTTTGCTTCCGCTGTGCATTTAAATTTGTGTTGTTTGACTATGATAATATCAACTACGTCACGATACTCCCCACCGGGCCCACCAGTAATACGTGGAAATATCGGGGTGTGACAAAGGGAATTCATCAAACCCCTAGTTTGTAACACGAATTCTTCAAGTTTTCAACTAGGGTTTGTTTCTAAAAATGAATTTCATCACAACAACGCTCATAGATTCATTATTCATTCAAGAATTTTGATTATGATTGTTCATCATAATTTCAAAGTATCACCAAATAACAAAATTCAACATACCTTGTGATCCCCACGACTAGGTGATCACGAATTTATGTTCATGCATCTGATTTGGGCTGGATTTGACCTTCAATTTGTTGATTATAGGTGAACTAGGGTTTCACCCATTTTGGTCTCCTGTTGATCGATCCATAACACACACTGTGTGTGTGTGTGTTTTGTTTTAGATTTTTCTTTTTAATAATCCACTTTCTAGCTTGTCCATTTTAGTCCCTCTAATTCCATGTTTATAACTAGAATGTTATCTTAGTCAAGTTTTCCTTAATTATTTTAAATCAATTATCTAACTAGGTCAAAAATTCCTAGTTGACTTTGTGGGTCCGGGGAGTTATAACCCGTTTTATTTTAAGTCCCGTGAACTTGAAAGTATGCGAAAATGCGCTTATTTGATCACAGGGACTAAAAGCGTCAAAACTGCGAAAGTATGCATTTCCGTGCATATTTAGCATTCCAACCATATTTGTACATCCAAATATTTTTGTAATCAGTAGAATATTGTATTTTAGTGATTGGAATGCAAAAATACCTTTCGTTTAGCAATTTGGGTTGTTTTCGCGTCCGTTTCGATTTTCGTCGTAATTAACCGAACAACGCAACCGTACAGCCAAACGAACTGACATCCATGACATTTTTTAGCATAATTCAAGTTGAATATACTTTAACTTCATCATGGAGCTTGAAAATGGGTTTGACGGATGTTAGAAGTGCCAAAACGCGACGACCAAGCACAGGGACCAATCACATTTTGAATCCCCTAAAATTTCCAAACACCAAATGATGCTCCGCATCTTTGGGATCTAGCAATTTTCTCATCTTTCAGTCATTTCGATTACACTCTACGGTCTCCTTCTAATACGGGGCGAAATTTCCTAAAGTAGGGGAGACTGTAACCCTTGCGCAAAATTTTGGGCTTTCAAAAAAACTTTTTTCTTTGGAAGCAACTCGATAACCGATCCTTAAACACTATCCATTTAACGCAAAATACACACCAGGATGAAGACATAATCTACATATACCCTTAATACCCTTTACATAACTTAGAAATAGGTTTCGAAAGGCTAGGGACGACTAAAACATGTTTATACTAGTACTGGGACTAATTATGACAAATTACGAAACTATGTCGATTAACAAAGTAACGTACACTCCGGAACATGATCATAAGCTAACCATACCTTAAATATCATTTACATAGCTTAGGAATAAGTTTTGAGGGGTTCGGTATGCAAAAATGCGCTTATTTGATCACAGGGACTAAAAGCGTCAAAACTGCGTAAGTATGCATTTTCATGCATATTTAGCATTCCAACCATATCCGGACATCCAAATATTTTTTTAATCACTAGAATATTGTATTTTAGTGAATGAAATGCAAAAATACCTTTCGTTTCGCAATTTGGGTTGTTTTCGCGTCTGTTACGATTTCCGTCGTAATTAAACGAACAACGCAACCATACAGCCAAACGAACCGACATACGTGACATTTTTTAGCGTAATTCAAGTTGAATATACTTTAACTTCATCATGGAGCTTGAAAATGGGTTTGACGGATGTTAGAAGTGCCAAAACACGACGAAACAAGCACAAGGACCAAAACTATCATTTTTCAATTTTGGCTGGTCTGCTTACGGTCCGTAAGCCTACTCCAGCACAGCAGAACCAGTTTCTTGCAAACCCATATGTGCAACCTGTTTTGATCCATTGTTTTAGCATTCTATGGGCTGGTTTGTGTGCTCATCAAGGTGCCCAATCAGTGAATGACAAGTGTAGGGTCTAGATCATGCTTTGATTCACTCAATTACACTTGTCATTGATCAAATGGCACAAGATTTCATATAAATAGCAAGGTCCTCTTGCTCATTCTTTGCTCATTCCTTCATTTCTGATCTATTGCTATATTGAGAGGCTCTCACACTTGTTGAAGGCCTCCTACTCAGTTTTCTTTGTCTTCTTTCCAAGCTTGGACCCTTTGTAAGTGTTCTTTCATGCTTGGTTATGTATTTCAAGCATGAAAGTCAAATAGTGTTTGACTTTCTGCTTTGACCATGATTTGGTCAAGTCAAATTTCATTTGAACTTTGCAACGTGAGCGTAATCACGATGGTTAAAGTCCCATGTGACAATACCTACTGATTACCACGTTGATTAGGCTTAGTGACGAGTCAAAGTTTCGGTCAAAATGCACGATTATGTGCATTTTGCAACAAAACTATTTTCGGGTCTCAAAACACTTTGTTTTGATATCAAACCTTTTTTCTAACTTCGTTAAACATGTTTTAATATGTTTAACTCGTCACTTTTAGTTTAGTGCTTGTTTCGGGTCGTAAGTTAAGCGGTCTAAAAAACCACTTAGACTTTCGAACCTGACCCGTTTGGTCGATCATTAGGATCCGGTCAAACATATTTTGTGACCATAGTTATATAGGGAATAACCTTTCGATGTTATACCTTATGGTCACTTCGTTTAGTTAGTTGTATGATAGGTAATTTATATGCCTTAGGAAAATGACCAAAATGCCCTTTTTATGTATAACTTGAATTTAAGCATATGTAACTTAATTTTTGGCACTTAAACTGATTATGCAACATAATTAAACATAGTAGGGCATATAATACTTGTCATAGTACTAGTTAGGCGGGCCGAACGCGCTTTTGCGCCAATGACCCGTTAAAGTAGCGTAAACTGCCTTAACGAGTCGTAACGGGTCATAAGCACTTAGGATAGGTTTCAAATCAGAATGTTAGGTTTAGTAAACCATATCATATGAGTTCCAATCACTCACTTGGTTTACAATACCTCATTCTATCCGACTCCTCGATTTGTGTCATGTTACACCGACATAGTATCCGATACACTAGGAACCACGTCGCCACTTGAACAATTGATCCTTTGAGCTTTGTTATATCATTTGAACAAGACCTACACACAATCCTAGGCGAGTACATAGCTCCCCTCTTTTACCGTTTTCAATTGTTTTGGGGTGATTCATATGTGTAATCAATTTGTTTTACAATGTATGGCATATATGTGGTTACTAAGTACTTTTATGTGTATTATTTTGATTATGCAAACACGATGTTTATCCAAATCCTTAAAGATCTATCTATCTTCATAGTTAGATTCATGTAGGGTATTTGAAGTATAGTCTTAGATCTTCCTATCTTCATAGTGAGATTTTTAAGAAGTACTTTACAAAACGACGATTATGGTTTATGTGTAGATTGTTGGTGATTTAGATAACGAAACTAGAGTAATATAATAAGCACATGGTGGATACGCCGCTGGTACTTCCTATATATAAGTGTGCTTATTGTATTACCCTTCGTGGCGTTATCCCGAATCACCATTAGGATTTAGGAATGTTGTGATTCAATGATTCAATGTGACAGAAACCATATCCTTATAGCATCTATATATCTTCATAGATTGATTCTTGTAGGATGTTTAAAGTACTAATATTTGAGTCCTTGTTTGGATCATTGTGTGCTTTAATGCGTATGTGAATAGACGATGTAATAGAAACCATATCCTTATAGCATCTATCTATCTTTATAGATTGATTCCTGTAGGATGTTTAAAGTACTAATATTAGAGTCCTTGTTTGGATTCATTGTGTTCTTTAATGCGTGTTTACAAGTTGTTGACAAGTAACAATTTATGTGTTTATGTCGTAGTTGTGATTTAGATAACGAAACGGGTATAATAAAATAAGAACATGGTGGATACGCCGTTGGTACTTCCTATATATAAGTGTTCTTATTTTATTACACTTGTAGCGTTATCCGAATCAGTTTAGGATTTTGTGTACGATTGATTCAATGTTCGATTATCCAAATCCTCATAGAATCTTCCATATCTTTATATGTTAGATTCTTAGAAGGACGTCTAAAGTATTATTATAAATCATTGACTTGATTTATATAATACTCACGCAAGTTTTGATTGATTTCAAAACAGTTATTATTAATCCTTGATTTGATTTCTAATAACACATTAACGAGTTTTACGATGATTTCAACGAGATTACAATGTACAATTTCAAATGGCATAAAAATTACTTAGTAATAATCATATTGCCATATACAAAACTATTTGCCACTAGTTATTGCAATCAAGACTATGTAATGCAATACTAAACTTTTGCCATTCTCTGGCTTCAAGATTTATTTTCAATCGACAACTCCCGTAGTTGTCAAAGTATTGCAATACCAAACTTTTGCCATTTATTTGGGTAACAAGACCTATGTATTCGCCGACATTTTTATGCTGACTGTTTTTCACATATGTTTTAGGATTTTCGACTGTTCAAGCATGCAACGCATAGGACTGCATCCGGGCCTTAGACTTCTTTAATCAAAAGACAATACATGTATTCTTTGTTTGTAAAACAATGTTAACATTATCGAAACAATCTAGTACCAGTAGTTGTGAGCAATTTGTAACGTGACTCCCCGATATTTCCACCGCGTGTTGTTGTATTACGCGATTAGGGGGTTACAGTTTGGTAGCAGAGCACTGGCTATAGGGAATTAGGTTATTAGTATGCCTTTAACCTAGTCTATAACCTACATAGGGACCTAAACATGAGTAGACTTAGGACTTCTTTCCTAAATCCTCATCCTTATTCATGCCACAACTATTCTATGGTTTACAAATCATCTAACCTTAGATGATTTATCCTAAACCCTTAGGCTCTATGCCTTAAGGTATTCCTCAAAATGTTTTTCTCAAAACATTTTCATTGAAATATTTCTCAAAATGTTTTCTCAAATGCTTTCGTCAAAATATTTCACAACATGTTTATCTCAAACAGTTTTTATCAAAAGAGTTCTAAAGGGTTTTTCTCAAACATTTTTCATCGAAATCTTGGGTTTTAATAATGTGAACACATGCAATCTGGAAGGGTGGATGCCTGTACCCCGAGTTTTCTGTCTAAGGCTAGAGTGTTCGTACAAATCCACATTATCAGACCAGTCACTCTTACCTGGGAACCCTCAGGGTGAGTGTCCACTTATAGGCTAAAGCATGTCTTCGTGAAACATTATACAAACCTATCCATCTTGAGCATGTTGAACAATTTCTAAACAACCTTTGTGACACTACTCATTCATATTACCCTCGGTAATATGTTTGCTATTCGCAACAATCGAAACAAATTTCCCTTTCACAATACTATTTCATCATATTACCTTCGGTGATATGTTTGATTCGAGACAACTGAAATGAATTTTATTTCGTTTCACGACACTATGAGATCCTATTTCATTTTCGAAACACTACCTTTGTCTTTCAAAATTTCAAATTTTTACCATTTGGATGAGAATTTTCAGAATTTCAAACACAAAGTTTCTTTATTTTAAAATTTTAATTTAAAACATTTTATCTTAAAAACAATAAATTTTAAATAGTAAAGAATTTATAACACAAACCATTAACTTGGTTTGTATTCTCTCATCCAAAAAATATTACAAAAGTTTATTTTTCAAACAACTCTTGTTTCAAAACAAAATCCACAACACTGTATTTTCTAAATACAAGAACGAGACTTATAAACAAGATTCTACTGAGTCAAAGTTAACACTAAATTTTCTAAGTACAAGAACGAGACCTAAGAACGAGATTTTACTATGTCAAAATTTTCACTATACAATGATGTTACAAACTCACGACAATTTGATGGATCTAACTTATTTGATTTTCACTATAACTATACCTTCAAGATGCCTCCTCACCGCGACGCCACTTGGAACGCTGAAATGGCAGCAAGGATATCTCAGCATCTATATACTTTTCTCCCAGGCATTGTGACCCAAGTCAACCAAATCCAAATCAATAACAACAACAACAATGTTATATCACCATGTAACTATAAACAATTCAACTCGGCTAAACCACTCGGGTTTAATGGGTCTGAAAGAGAAACTGCGCTCCTACAATGGTTTGAGAGTATGGAAAGCACTTTCCGCCATGTTCAGTGTCCCAATGAGCTCAAAGTGGAGTTTGCCTCGAGTGTCTTTCAAAGGAGAGCACTCACTTGGTGGAACGGTATCATTAGAGACCAAGGTGCCGATATAGCGATGGCACAAACGTGGGAAGAATTTAAGAATCTTATGAGGAAAGAATTCTGCCCACGAAGCGAAATAAGGACCCTCGAAACCCAATTTTATTATCTAAAACAAGATAGTGGGGAAAACTGTGCTTACACTGACCGATTTGAACATTTAAGCCTACTTTGCCCCACGATGGTCACACCTTTAAATCGGGCCATTGAGAAGTACATTGATGGCCTACCTGATCCTATCCAAGACATTGTCACTGGTAGCAAACCTGCAATGCTTAGGTAGGCTAAGGAATTAGCCGCAACCCTAACCGACTCCCAGGTTAGAAAAGGGAAACTTTTTCGAAAGGGAGACAAGAAACGAAACATTGAAACTACTAAGAAGAATTCAAAGGAAACAAAGGCTGAATCATCTAAAAATTCTAAGAAATGCAAGACTACAAAGAATTATGCAATACCCGCACCAATTCCACTAAACTCAATACCCTTTAGGGGATTTTATCATGGAAAACAACCTCGGTGCAATCATTGCAACTATCATCATGCAACAAATTCTCCTTGCCGCCAGTGTACAATCTGTGGTCTATTTGGACATCTAGCTGCGACCTGTCGTGTCCAGAACCAAGCGGCCCCTATTCAGACTCGCCCTCGAGCATGTTTCAATTGCGGTGATTTAAATCATTTCAAGCGAAACTGCCCTAAGCTTGCCAATGCTAATGGACGTGTGTTCAACGTCAATGAGGCTCAAGCTAATGATCAAGCACTTATGATCGTTTGAACCTCTACTTTTTCTGTTTATTTTCAAAAACAATGTACATATTTCAACTATGTTTGTAATGACAATATAAATTTCAAGAAGTTTATCTTTATCCTTGTTATTCGTATTCCAATTACAAACTCCAATGTGATTACACTATGTGTGATTACAACTACATGCTGACTTTGAGGATTCCTTTCTTTAGGAACTAAATCTTGTAATTTAGCATATATGATTTGCACTCTAGTGCATTCATATGAACTTGGCAACACGATCAATACAAATACTATGTACAAGTTACTACTATTTTGTGATCATGGCATTTCATACATGAATTGTTTGTCTAGTATGTATAGTACATGATTACAAATACAATTTGCTTCGTATGTTGACTTAACATACTTAGTACACTATTTTCAATTACATTTTGCTTAGTGTGTTAACTTAGCATACCTAGCACATGATTTGAAAACATTTTCTCAATATGCTTACATTATGATGACAATGCATGATTAGTATATGTTGCATTTTACCAGTTTGGTTAATAAGAAACATATATTAACATTTGTACTAGAATGAAATATCTGCTACTAAATTTGTTATATACAAAACAAGTAGTGCTATTATTGCTAGTATGAAACACGATATAATTTGACAGATACTGTGTTGTGACGATGTTTATTTGATTTAGATGATAGTTTGACCTTATTATTTGTTTACCCTCGCTTAACAAGAGGAGCTATGTGGACCATACGACGAAATGAGTAATTATGGGTGCACACTTAATTATGAGGTTCGACGCATGAGAATCATAGTAAGCCTTGTTAAGTATGGTGGCATAAAATCTAGAGTGATTAAGGTAACGGGAGGAGTATGATGCGATAAGAACATGGTGGATACGCCGATGGTACTTCCTATATATAAGTGTTCTTATTGTGTTATTCTTTAGAACGTTACTAAGATCACTTGGTGATTTTATGTTATCTTGGACCATTATGTGATTATGTGCTTATTTCTTATTTATGTGGTTATTTGCAATGGACGATGACAAGTACATTCATTAACTCAAATCGAGCCGACCGGGAGAATATTATGGTGTTAAAGGTGACGATCTTGATGCCATAGGTATGTTGACCCGTCTCCTATGCATGAGATACTCATGGTACATTGGATGTACCTCGTGGGACGTTAGAAACCGTGTACGTATGGACAAGGCTTGAATGTACACCCCTTTGTTTGCTAGGAATTATACTAAGAGCTTAGTATAACATAGTGCCATACCCAAACAATTTTTGAACACTGGTTGAAATTTTTAAAAGATTCACAAGTCCCAAAGGTTTGAACACCTTGAGATGTTTCGAATATCCCAAATCACATTTTGAATCCCCTAAAATTTCCAAACACCAAATGATGCTCCGCATCTTTAGGATCTAGCAATTTGCTCATCTTTCAGTCATTTCGATTACACTCTACGGTCTCCTTCGAATAAATTTCAGGATGAAATTTCCTAAAGTAGGGGAGACTGTAACCCTTGCACAAAATTTCGGGCTTCCAAAAAAACATTTTCTTTGAAAGCAACTCGATAACCGATGCTTAAACACTATCCGTTTAACGTAACGTACACACCAAGATGAGGAAATAAGCTACATATACCCTAAATACCGTTTACATAACTTAGAAATATGTTTCGAAGGGCTAGGGACGACTAAAACATGTTTATACTAGTACAGGGATTAATTATGACAAATTACGAAAGTATGCCTGACACAGTAACGTACACTCCGGAACATCATCATAAGCTAACCATACCTTAAATATCCTTTACATAGCTTAGGAATAAGGTTTGAGGGGTTCGGTATGCAAAAATGCGCTTATTTGATCACAGGGACTAAAAACGTCAAAACTGCGAAAGTATGCATTTTCGTGCATATTTAGCATTCCAACCATATCCGGACATCCAAATATTTTTGTAATCACTAGAATATTGTATTTTAGTGATTGAAATGCAAAAATACCTTTCGTTTCACAATTTGGGTTGTTTTCGCGTCTGTTACGATTTCCGTCATAATTAACCGAACAATGCAACCGTACAGCCAAACGAACAGACATCCGTGACCCTTTTTAGCATAATTCAAGTTGAATATACTTTAACTTCATCATGGAGCTTGAAAATGGGTTTGACGGATGTTAGAAGTGCCAAAACGCGACGAAACAAGCACAGGGACCAAAACTGTCATTTTTCAATTTTGGCTGGTCTGCTTACGGTCCGTAAGCCTACTCCAGCATAGCAGAAACCAGTTTCTTGCAAACCCATCTGTGCAACCTGTTTTGATCCATTGTTTTAGCATTCTATGGGCTGGTTTGTGTGCTCATCAAGGTGCCCAATCAGTGAATGACAAGTGTAGGGTCTAGATCCTGCTTTGATTCACTCAATTACACTTGTTATTGATCAAATGGCACAAGATTTCCTATAAATAGCAAGGTCCTCTTGCTCATTCTTTGCTCATTCCTTCATTTCTGATCTATTGCTCTATTGAGAGGCTCTCACACTTGTTGAAGGCCTCCTACTCAGTTTTCTTTGTCTTCTTTCCAAGCTTGGACCCTTTGTAAGTGTTCTTTCATGCTTGGTTATGTATTTCAAGCATGAAAGTCAAAAAATGTTTGACTTTCTGCTTTGACCATGATTTGGTCAAGTCAAAGTTCGTTTGAACTTTGCAACGTGAGCGTAATCACGATGGTTATAGTCCCTTGTGACTATACCTACTGATTACCACGTTGAATAGGCTTAGTGACGAGTCAAAGTTTCAGTCAAAATGCACGATTATGTGCATTTTGCAACGAAACTATTTTCGGGTATCAAAACACTTTGTTTTGATATCAAACCTATTTTCTAACTTAGTTAAACATGTTTTAACATGTTTAACTCGTCACTTTTAGTTTTGTGCTTGTTTAGGGTCGTAAGTTAAGCGGTCTAAACAACCGCTTAGACTTTCAAACCCGACCCGTTTGGTCGATCATTAGGATCTGACCAAGCATATTTTGTGACCATAGTTGTATAGGGAATAACCTTCCGATGTTATACCTTATGGTCACTTCGTTTAGTTAGTTGTATGATAGGTAATTTATATACCTTAGGAAAATGAACCAAATGCCCTTTATATGCATAACTTGAATTTACGCATATGTAACTTAATTTTTGGCACTTAAACTAATTATGCAACATAATTAAATATAGTAGGGCATATAATACTTGTCATATGACTAGTTAGGCGGTCCGAACGCGCTTTTGCGTGAACGACATGTTAAAGTAGCGTAAACTTCCTTAACGAGTCGTAACAGGTCATAAGCACTTAGGATAGGTTTCAAATCAGATTGTTAGGTTTAGTAAACCATGTCATATGAGTTCCAAACACTCACTTGGTTTACAATACCTCATTCTATCCGACTCCTCGATTTGTGTCCTGTTACACTAAATTAGTATCCGATACACAAGGAACCATGTCGCCACTTGAACAATTGATCCTTTGAGCTTTGTTATATCATTTGAACAAGACCTACACACAATACCAAGTGAGTACATAGCTCCCCTCTTTTACCGTTTTCAATTATTTTGGGGTGATTCATATGTGTAATCAATTTGTTTTCCAATGTATGGCATATATGTGGTTACTAAGTACTTTTATGTGTATTATTTCGATTATGCAAACACGATGTTTATCAAAATTCTTAAAGATCTATCTATCTTCATAGTTAGATTCTTGTAGGGTATTTGAAGTACAATCTTAGATCTTCTTATCTTCATAGTGAGATTTTTAAGAAGTACTTTACAAAACGACGATTATGGTTTATGTGTAGATTGTTGGTGATTTAGATAACGAAACTAGAGTAATACAATAAGCACATGGTGGATACGCCGCTGGTACTTCCTATATATAAGTGTGGTTATTGTATTACCCTTCGTGGCATTATCCCGAATCACCATTAGGATTTAGGAATGTTGTGATTCAATGATTCAATGTGACAGAATCCATATCCTTATAATATCTATCTATCTTCATAGATTGATTCTTGTAGGATGTTTAAAGTACTAATATTTGAGTCCTTGTTTGGATTCATTGTGTGCTTTAATGCGTATGTGAATAGACGATGTAACAGAAACCATATCCTTATAGCATCTATCTATCTTCATAGATTGATTCTTTAAGGATGTTTAAAGTACTA
The DNA here is from genome assembly GCA_030545235.1 of Helianthus tuberosus. Classification (NCBI taxonomy): domain Eukaryota; kingdom Viridiplantae; phylum Streptophyta; class Magnoliopsida; order Asterales; family Asteraceae; genus Helianthus; species Helianthus tuberosus. The sequence goes on along the minus strand of JARYGA010004692.1, from coordinate 6,580 downwards.
ATATTGGAGTCCTTGTTTGTATTCATTGTGTGCTTTAATGCGTGTTTACAAGTTGTTGACAAGTTGGCGATTTATGTGTTTATGTGGTAGTTGTGATTTAGATAACGAAACGGGTATAATAAAATAAGAACATGGTGGATACACCGCTGGTACTTCCTATATATAAGTGTTCTTATTTTATTACTCTTTTAGCGTTATCCGAATCACTTTAGGATTTTGTGTACGATTGATTCAATGTTCGATCATCCAAATCCTCGTAGAATCTTCCATATCTTTATATGTTAGATTCTTAGAAGGATGTCTAAAGTATTATTATAAATCATTGAATTGATTTCTATAATACTCACACAAGTTTTGATTGATTTCAAAACAATTATTATTAATCCTTGATTTGATTTCTAATAACACATTAACGAGTTTTACGATGATTTCAACGAGATTACAATGTACAATTTCAAATGGCATAAAAATTACTTAATAATAATCATATTGCCGTATATAAAACTATTTGCCATGAGTTTTCACAATCAAGACTATGTATTGCAATACTAAACTTTTGCCATTCTCTGTGTGACAACTGTGTTCTGTAATCGATGTATAATGTAAAACAATGTCAATTATCAATAAAACAATGCGCTTTGGTGTTATTATATGTGTTTTGGCGTTATTATATGTATAATTGTGTTTGATGATTTTACGATTTGATTCGATTCCGATTTCAAGCTTTAAATCGCTTTCTGGAAGGTTATACGCAAACTGGTGCATAAACGCAGTCAGTTTAACACGAAAAAACACTCTGGAATAGTGACATAGGCTTAACATACCTTAAATAACCTTCACATAACTTAGAAATAAGTTTTGGATGGTTTGGTGTGTTGAAAACAAGTTTGTTCGATCGCAGGGACTAATTGTGTCAAACTACGAAACTATACCGATTTGTATAGTAACGAACATTCCAGAACTTGATCATAAGTTAAACATACCCTAAATATCCTTTACATAGCTTAGAAATAGGCTTTGAGGGGTTCGGTATGCTAAAATAAACTTTATTGATCAATAGGGACTAAAAGCGTCAAAAAGTGCATAAGTTTGCATTTTCGCGCATATCTTACGTTCTGAATATATCCGGACATCCAAAAATTTATGTAATCATTAAAATATTTCATTCTAGTGATTGTCATGAAAAAATTTTCATTCGTCGCTTAATTTGGATCGTTTTTGCGTTCGTTACGACTTCCGTCGTAATTAACCGAATACGCAACCGTACGACCAAACGAACCGACATTCAAGATATTTTTGTGCATATTTTAAGTTCTCTATACTTTAACTTCATTTTAGAGCGTTGAAATGGGGTTAACGGGGCTTAAACGTGTCAAAAAATGCATCGAAAACCAAGTTTTTGGCCAGTAAGCGCTAAAACTGTAATTTTGCCAAACTTGCTAGGCCTGGGGCATAAGCTCAGGCTTATTCTTACGCGGCCGGCGAGAGATGCCCAGATTAGAAACATTGAATTTGTACTTCCAGCCTGTTTTTGATGGTTTTAACCCAAGGTTTTGCATACTTTGGGCTAGATTTGATGGTTTTTAAGTGTCCCATTGTTTAGCAATACCATGTGCCCACTTGGAGGGTCAAGATCGAAGCACGAAATGCGAGGAACGATCCTAACGGTTGTGGGTTTCCTATATAAACCCAACTCATTTCAGTCTTTCCTCACACTTTGATCTGATTTTACTCTAAGTTGGAGTTAATACTTCATACATGAGTAATCTTTAGATCAAACTTCCTAGCTTGGACCCTTTGTAAGTATTCATTCGTGCTTTTATTGCGTTTTCAAGCACGAAAGTCAAACAGTGTTTGACTTTCTGCTTTGACCAGTCTTTGCTCAACACGAAGTTTGTTTGAACTTCACAACGTGAGCGTAATCACGATGGTTATAGTCCCTAGTGGCTATACCTACTGATTACCACATTGTTAGGTGTAGTAATGAGTCATAGTTTCGGCCAAAATGCGTATTTAAGCGTATTTTGTAACCAAACTATTCTTGGTATCAAAACCGTTTATTTTGATATCAAAACCTGTTTTCTAACTTAGTTAAACATGTTTCAACATGTTTAGCTCGTCACTTTTAGTTTAGTGCTTGTGTAGAGTCGTAAGTCAAGCGGTCTAAGCAACCGCCTAGACTTTCGAACTCGACCCGTTTGGTCGATCATTAGGATCCGACCAAGCATGTTTAGTGACCATAGTTGCATAGGGAATAACCTTCCGAGGTTATACCTTATGGTCACTTAGGTTTAATTAGTTGTATGATAGGTAGTTTATATGCCTTAGGTAAACGACCAAAATGCCCTTTTCATGCATAATTGAACTTTAAGCATATGTAACCTAAACTTTTGTCACATAACTGATTATGCAACATATTTAAACATGTTTAGGCATATAATACTTGTCATAGGACTAGTTAGGCGTCTCGAACGCGCGTTTGCGCGAACGACTCGTTAAAGTGGCGTAAGCTACCTTAATGGGTCGTAATGGGTCGAAAACACTTAGGTTAGGTTCCGCTTTAGGATGTAGGCTTTGTTAAACCATATCACATGAGTCCCAATACTCATTTGGTTTACAAGCCCTCATTCTATCCGATCTTCCGATTTAGGTGTCGATTTATTAACCTAGTAATCCGATTATTAGGTGCTATTTGATTTCCGTGTTTTGCTTGAGTTTGTTGAATTCTTTGGATTGAGGATACTTTGCACTTCAATGTGAGTACATAGTTCCCCTATTTTACTGTTTTCAATTGTTTTGGGGTGATTCATATGTGTTAAATGATTTCGAGGTTTAAACGATGGTTTCAAAAACAATTAAAATGGTTTATATTAAACTAATAACGATTTTGATAATGTGAACGAACTTGTTGGTTGTAGTTACATAACGAATGACATTCATTAACATTGATCAAGCCGACCAGTATTAGGTTATGGTACCATAGGATCTGAGAAATCCCGTTATCTGACTGCACCCATGGTTATGTGTGGGGGTTATGTGGGTAACGACTGAATCTGTGATAGTTAACTTACCCTTTGGTGGTTTGTTAATGCGAGAAGCGAGATAGTCGAGGCATGAAGGTTTGGATGTTATTAGCGAGACGACCAAAAGTAGTTTTCACAATTAAAACGAGTTAAACGATTTTGGAACGACTTAAAACGACTTAAACAAATTGAACAAACGATTGGTTTTTGGTTAGTGTTTAGATAACGGGACGGGTGTAATGTGGTGAAAACATGGTAGATACACCGCTGGTACTTCTTATATATAAGTGTTTTCATCATATTACATACCGTGGCGTTATTTAGTTCACTTCGGTAAACGATTTTGAAACGATGTCACATAACGATGTTTTCGAAAGGATATAAACCATACGAGTTTTATTAACAAGTTTTTACGAGATGTTTTACAATTTGGTTTACTAAAACAAATGTTTTGGGGTTAAGAATCATGGCTACGAGATTTTATAAACTATAACCCACTTGATTTGAGTTGGTTAATTATGTTGTAATACTATACACTTTTCAAAACAAGGTTTTTAATAAGGTATTGCAATATGTAAATGAGCCATGACTCTGATACTCTCATAAAACCTATGTACTCGCCAGCATTTCTTTGCTGACTTTTTTTTACATATGTTTCAGGTGGTGTTGAATGATGTTGATTGCTAGGATGCATGTTAACATAGGATCTGGACGAGGCCTTAGTGATCTAATAACGATGATAGACTATGTGTAGCTTGTTTGTTTAACTTTAAGAAAATGTTAATGTTTAATATTATCAATAAAATGAAACTTTGTATCCATGGTTGTGAAACAATAATTCTGTTGCAACACTCCTTGACGTTTCCGCCGCGGTTTCGTTGTTTTAACGCGGTCGGGGTGCGACAGAAGAAGTTGGTATCAGAGCCAATGGTTATAGGGAATTAGGTTATTAGTAATGCTTTGACCTAGACTATAACTTTCTAGGACCCTAACGCAAGTTGATTTGTGTTTAGATTTTTAAAACAAAACCGTCGCCTATCCTTAGGTGATAACCACAATGTGAACACAAATTTTGAATCCGCTTTGAAAACCAATCATCTGTTCTAGGATGATTGATTACTAGGTTTTGAACCCTTCCAGTTTGACTCATATTTGGCTTAGTGCCTTCTGAGTTTTCAAAATCTCGTCAAAGTTTGGGTCTTATAATGTGAACACGTGCAAACTGGAAGAGTGAATTCCTGTACCCTGAGTTTTCTGTCTAAGGCTAGGGTGTTCGTACAAATCCACATAATCAGACCAGTCACTCTTACCTGGGAACTCTTGGGGTGAGTGTTCACTTATAGGCGAGCATGTCTTCTGTGACACCTGTGCCTTCACGGCCATCAAACAAATACCGAACCAATGAAATATTGTATTTCATACTTGGGATTTGTATAAATATGTGTATCATTTGCACATATCAATTCTTGTTCGATTCCAAACTCTAAATCGCTTTCTGGAAGGTTATACGCGCACCGATGCGTAAATATAACCAGTTTAATGCAACGAACACTCCAGAATAGTGAAATAGGCTTAACATACCTTAAATAACCTTTACATAACTTAGAAATAAGTTTTGAAGGCTTTGGTATGGCAAAATCAAGTTAAATCGCTTACAGGGACTAAAGTTGACAAACTGCGAAAGTATGCCAATTTGAACTGTAACAAACATTCCAGAACATGGCCATAAGTTAAACATACCATAAATATCCTTTACATAGCTTAGAAATAGGCTTTGAGGGGTTCGGTGTGCTAAAATAAACTTTGGGGTCATTCAGGGAATAAAAGCGTCAAAAAGTGCACAAGTTTGCATTTTCGCGCATAACTTACGTTCTGAATACATCCGGACATCCAAAAATTTATGTAAGCACTAAAACATTTTATTTTAGTGTTTGGCATGAGAAAAATCCATTCGTCGCGCAATTTGGATCGTTTTTCGCGCTTGTGCGCATTCCGTCGTAATTAAGCGAACATCGTGTTCGTACGACCAAACGAACCAACATATGAGATATTTTTGAGCATTTTTCATGTCCAAAATGTTTAGGCATCATTTTATGACCTTAAAGTTGGCTTTACGGGCCTTAGAAGTGTCGGAAATGGCCTTAAACACGTGCAGGGGCTGAAACTGTCACTTTTGAAACTTGTTTTCTGATCAGAAGCTCCAGGCGGCCCGCCTGAGTTTTGTCTGATCCTGAAGTGGGCCGCATCAGCCTCCCTGATTAGATAAGATCGCTTAATTAGCAGATTCCAGTTGTTTAATCCACAACCACATACTCACACTTGACCTTTCAGCTGATTAGGGGCCATTTTTAGTCACCTTAAATTTCCAACAAGTGTACGCATGAGATTTGAGCACGGTTTCCATGAAACGATCTTAACGGTTACCCGAAAACTATAAATACCCCACCCCCATTTACTTTAAACTCACTAGAATCTGATCTAAAAGACTCTAAGTTGGAACCATTGTTTCATACCTGAGTTATTTGGATCTAGATTAGCATTCGGGGACCCTTCGTAAGTATTCTTTCGTTCTTTTATTGCTTTTCGAGTCTTTTCAAGTCTGAAAGTCAAACTTTGTTTGACTTTCTGCGTTGACCAGTTTATGGTCAATGCGAAGTTCGTTTGAACTTCGCAACGTGAGTGTAATCACGTTGGTTATAGTCCTTTGGGACTATGCCTACTGATTACCACGTTGTCTAGGGTCGTAAGGGTAAGCGATCTAATAAATCGCTTATACCTTCGAACCCGACCTATTTGGTCGATCATTAGGATCCGACCAAATACATTAGGTGACCATAGTATATAGGGAATAACCTTCCGAGGTTATACCCTATGGTCGCTTCGTTTGAATAGTTGTATGATAGGTAGTTTATATGCCTTAGGTAAACTACCAGAATACCCTTTTCATGTATAATTGGTAATTAAGCATATGTAACCTAAACTTTTGTCACATAACTGATTATGTAACATGTTTAGGCATATAACACTTGTCATAGGACTAGTTAGACGTTCCGAACGCGTTTCATGCGAACGACGCGTTAAAGTAGCATAAGCTACCTAAACGGGTCGTAATGGGTCGTAAGCACTTAGGTTAGGTTTCATTTAGTATGTAGGCTTTGTTAAACCATATGACACGAGTCTCTATACTCGTTTGGTTTATGAACCCTCATTCTATCCGATCCTCCGATTTAGGTCCGGTTTATTAACATAGTTACCTATATTAGGTGTCGTTTGATATCCGCGATCTCTAGCATTGCTTGGTGGTTATCTTAGGACTTCTGAGCAATCTCAAGTGAGTACATAGACCCCTCTTTTACTATTTTCCAAACTGTTTTGGGGTGAAACACATGTGCCTACTTCTTACTTTCATGCTTTCCTGTTTTCACATCATATACTTCCTACGTTCATTAGTACATTATAGTACATGATTTCATTACATTTTATGCTATGTATGTCCATTGTGTGCATACTTAGTACATGGTTCTACATTACATTTCTGCTATGTATGTTAACTGATA